>JAKCPI010001921.1:0-202174 GCA_023213315.1 Euborellia annulipes | reverse complement strand
GTAAATAATCGACTTTTTTAATCGAGAGTTGAAACTCTTAGAATCGATTCTCACTGGGCGACTTCGATTTTTTTCTTACAATACTTAGTATCCGATGGTAATATAGTTTGTAATGTTTTCATTGATTGATTTTCATCTTGCTTTTAAAAATTATACATAACACCAATCAACACGCTTTCTAAAATTGGTAGTGAAAATATGTAGCATTAATTCCTCAATTTTAATATTTTAATGTTTTATTTTGATACTTAACTTTCATATTTTATTTAATGTTTAGTGCCATATCATGTGCAATTTCTGGATATATATTCTGTTATAGAAATATTGAAAAAATATTTGTGAGTGTTGTATTTAATAAAATGATTAAATATTTAATAAATAAAAACATATTTAATATTTACTGAGTAATCTCCTAAGTACGAGTTATAGAGTTTTTAAAAAACAACTTGAAAGTCGAAAAGTCGACCTTCAGAAATGATTAATCGATTCCGAGAATCGAAAAATATCAAGTCGATTCCAAAATCGAAAATCGGCTTTTCGAACGCCTTTCTATCCCTACCACAAGACAGTTTATTCGTAATGTCGAAATTAAATTTAAGTACCAAGATCCATTTTTTTCTTTTTTTGCCCATCTACCTACCTACAGTATGTCGAAATTTGATCTTTCTTTAATTAAAGATTTTTTTTCCTGCTCTAGTCTTCTTTTTATATACCGTATTTTTCATGTCCTCCTTTATTTCAATTTTATAACAAAATCTATTTGCTGCCAACTTGAAAAATAATTGAATTGAAAATGACCAACTGGTTCAAAGTGAGTTTAACACCTAATAAAATGTCGCATGAACCTGCACTTTGTAACCACAAAGTAAGCACTTATGTTGCTTATAAGATGCGGGACATGCACACGGCAATGATTGCATGTCTCTTAGTCAGAATTAACTTTCTTTTTGGCTTTTAAATATTCCATTTAATGTCTGTTTCATTTCTCACCGGTCTAAAAATGAACAATTTAATTACAATTACTGTTTTAAACTGTTCTTTTTGTGTTCGGCTTATAAACGTCATAAATAGACGACAGAGAGAAAGAGTCAGTGGAGAAAAAAATTATAACAAAATGTGAAATATTAAAAAATGGGATGAAAGGAGATTATAAGCTCTTTGCCTAGAAGAAAAAAATTGGTATGCAGGAAAAAGAGAAAGAATATTTGCCCGTGGCCCGTGGTTCAGAGAGAAGACAGCTTCTCGTGCCTAGAGCCCCGGATTCTCTTCCCATCCCAAGCGAGAAAAATTTCATTTAAATTGGCTACCAATCATTTGAAATAAATAGGATCTGGGTCTAAATGGCCTTAGATGCCGAAAAATATCTTAAACAAATTAAAAACAAACAAAAAAAACAAAAACTGATTGGCCTATTCGCTGCTTTAATCTGGTTGGCTTATAGGCTTTTTCCCTAGACAGTGGCCTGGACATAAAAGAAAAATGAGGCATTTATAGGTAAACCTTGCCCCCGGGTTTGGCGTAGTAAGTAGCGCGCCTACCTCCTATACCAAACGTCGCGGGTTCGGACCCAGGCAGTCCGATGATTTTATTTAAGCCATTTGGATACCAGATGGCTTAAATAGAAATGCCCTGACCCCACAATTGATATATTCTCTACAACGGTTATCGTCAAAGTCTTATATGGCCTAAGTTGCCGAAAAGACTGTATGAATGTGTGTGTGAATGCCCCCCCCCCCAATTTTTTTTTCCGCGTTCGCGCTTTCCCTATCCCCCGGGTTTTTTGGGGCGTGACATTTTTTTTTCCTTTCCTCCCCCCCCCGCGCCCCCGGCGGGCCCCCCGGGTGAGTGTGAATGAGAAAAAAGTGTGAATGTTTAAAAAAAAAAAAAAAAAAAAAATAGGTAAACCTTTTTAAAAAACAATAAATATTGAAATTACTATTTTATTAGCTAATAAAAAAAAAAACATGAATGATTTTTTTTACACTAATAAAAAAAAAAAAGTATTTATGGCACATATAAGACAATTAGAGTAAACATTATATAATAAAGATATTTTTTATTGTTTTTTTTTCGGATCATCTTATTATTTAAGAGTTACGTTTATTATTATTTAAATCAACAGCCACCTGGACCAATCTTGTAAATCGAATTCATTTTTTTCTTCAAAATCTTTTATCTTTCAATCTCTTCTCATCCCTTAATAATGAAACAATTCTGGAATTTATAAATGTGACTTATTCTTTGACGGCTTCAAATTTTAAAATAAAAATAAATTTTTTTTATCTATGCCATAGTCGATGTTTTTCTTTAATTTTCCATAAAATTTCATTAAAAAAATTGGCTTAAAATTCCTGAGAATTTTTATAATTATTTTTTAAAAGACTAATGGGGAGTGAAAGAGATATTCTTCGCCACTGGATCAAATTTTTTCCGGCCTAAATGAGATGTCGAATAATCGGAGGTTGGTTGTAAGAGGGTCATATGCAATTTCCAATTGGAAGTTTACTTCTTAATGGATAGCAAGTTCTTCAAGCAATATTTCAATAAAAAACAATTATTTTTCATTTTCAGGATTTTATTCATTTGATGACTGTGTGTGCACATATACCACCAGTTTCGGTCACTCAAATGACCATCATAAGATCTGCAAAAACAACATATTGCCAGCACTCATGTTGTAATATGTTGTTTTTGCAGATCTGATGATGGTCATTTGAGTGACCGAAACTGGTGGTATTTGTGCACACACCAGATTTTTCGAAATAACTTTTACTGCTAACAAAAAATTCTCTTAAATACCGAGTTTTAACTTAAAAAGTTTGAGATTATAGTGTGGGTGTGTATTTATACAGTATATAAATAATATTCAATGTAGGCATTTATATTTCTTTTTTCATTTATCCCCGGAGGCAGTCAGACGCGCGTTGCGTTATTCCCGGGCGCGCGTGACGCCTCGAAACCCGGCAACGCTGTAGAGACACGCCGACCGTCAACCAGCTGCACGTACACACACACACATGTAAATATATTTATACATATACATAGATATCGTCACACGCACACGCACGTCATGCGCTTGCGCTTGGCTCGGGGCGTGTAATGCGTGTACTTCCCTCTCCCCCCTGAAGTTTGCCTAAAGTCAACGTACCTCAATAATACACGTGCATGCTTGGCGCCAGAGAAAAGTATTAGTTGGGAAACATTTTTAATTAAAATATATCTTTTATCAATGAACACCCTCTGTTCCATATTATTTAGTTAGAGTTATTGATACAAATTTTCTTTGAGTAATTTAGGTCAAACTTTAATAGGGCATTATGGGTTCGCATGTTGAGAGAATTTGGATGTAGGCCTATATTTTTTTGCGACTTTGTTAATCTTGTTGTTGTTGTTGTTGAAGCACCGAATCGGGCTCTGAAAGATCGTTTAGACCGACCCTTCGTTCAGAGGCCCCCCTTCTGAATCTTTGAATTTGTGGCTCCCCGGTTATTGAAATATATTCTCTCAATTTTTTTCTTACACCATTTTTTATTTGTTTTACCTCTTTTGACTAGGCTCTCTGATTTTCCCTTTACTTATTTTTTTCACTTAACTTTTGTCTACCTAATGTTCTGTACCATTCTAAATAATTCAGATTTATGTTGATAATGAGGGCATTCTTTTCATGTAGAATCTTACGCCAATAGCAATTTTATTTTAAAAAAAATGTTTCTAAATATATTTTTTTCATCATCTGAGACTATTTATTAGATTACATCCATCCATTATTTAAGGTCACTATTCTTCTTATTCTTGCCTTATTCCCGCGATGCGGGGTCGGTGGACCTCACTTTTTCCCTCCAACCCTATCATGCGTTCAGAAGGATAAAACGGTCTGACGCCTGTTAAGAGGAAACGATCCACTAACCTAGAAACCATGTTGCAAAAAAAAAGAGTAAGATCGCTGCTGTCTAGGGAACATGTTCCTCCTAAATACTTATTTTAAATAATAATATTAATAATAACTTTATTCCATTAAATACCACTGGCTACCTGTTCATCAAAAACTAATTATTATTTTGATGAATTAAACCTAATCTCTACAGAAATAAAAATATTTCGTGAAATTATGAATGAGATTCCTTGTTATTGAAACGATAATATAGCCTAAGTTATAGTAGATCATCCTAACAAGTGAAGCTTAAAAGAGTCTTAAATTTCATCATTCAAAAATTTTTTTTCAAAATCTCCCCATTAAAAGAAAAGGAATTTGTTTATATGGGTGAAAGTCGATGATGATGATTATTACGTAGTGAAAAGTGAACGAATGATCTACCAGAGATGAAAGTCTGGATGTGAGTACAACAACGCGATCGATGCGACGGGTCGCGCGGCAGGCGGCGACGGCGTCGCGCGCGCGGCAGCTGCCTCCGCCGCCGCCGTCGCCGCTCTTGCCGCTCTCACGCGCACAAACACCAACACAACTCAGACAGACACGCAGCGTACACGCTCGAGCGTGTAAGTATATGTGTGTGTTTGTGTCCGTGTGTGCGTGTACGTGCGCCAGAGCCAACCGACAACAACGCAGCAGCAGAAATGGGAATGGGCTTGCTAGCGGGCGTAGCAGTAACGAGCTCTCCGGCCTGTTGTCACTACGCCAGACAACAACAGCTGTAGATTATGGACACTGAACGGCTGATTGCCCTGGTGCGCCAGAGAGAACCTCTTTATAATCCTCTTTATCCGGGATATACTGATAGGGATATGAAAGAACGTCTCTGGATTGAGGTGGGAGAGATCATGCGCGCTCCAGGTAACACTATTATTATTAAAATCAACTGAACTTATTAAAAATGTTTACTTTCTTGACTTAATTTGTCTTCAAAGATATTTCGACTCTCTTTTAATATCATTTTTTTTTCTATTATGCAATTAAATTTTTTCCGACCTGTCCTACTACTACTCCCCCCGATGTAGAGGTCCCCATTTCCCTTGAGTCTTGTCCCCTCCGCCACCCCTTGAGATGCTATTTGATTTGAATATTAGACTATGCTTATAAATTTACATGATGTCAAAAAATAAAAAATCTGGTGTGATGGTCGCACAGCACACAACTTTCTCTTACCCTCGGTAATCGAAAGTTGTGTTCTGTGCTTGTCACACCAGATTTTTTGTGTCGACATAGATTTAGTTTCCGACAGTACCGTGCATTTTAATTCAAGATGTAAAATTTATAAACATGGGAAAATATCTATATTTTGTTACCATGGCAACCTATCTTTCCTATGAAGTACAGTGAGCGCTACAATTAAGTCCCCACCTGATAGCTTTAGCCTTAAGTATATGGTATATAATGAAATAATTTTAATGACCGGAAAGGTAAAACGTAAAATCTGGTACAGATGATTTTATTTTACCTTTTCAAATTTAAAATTATTTCACCATTCACCATATACTATACCTTAAGGCTAAAGCTATCAATTGGGGACTTAATTGTGTCGCTCACTGTACAAGAGAAAAGTGGTCTTCATAAGATTTCTATATATATTTTAAAAGTATGTTAGTGTTATTTTTTTACTTTCTCTTACCTATGTATATATGTAATATATATATAAACATGTGAATGATTTATCCTCCGATTAATATATATTACATATATACATAGGTAAGAGAAAGTACAAAATAATACTAACATACTTTCATTTCAGAAGATTATTAAGCGACCTAGTTGAAAAGCAAAAGTTACAAATCCTTTGTGAATTTTTTTTTTACCTAGATATTTATGATCATTTAAACAAATCGTCACAATTCCATATTCATTAGGCTTATATAAATTGACATTTGATTTATATTTTATCCGTCCAGATTGGTCCTTCGGGATAAATCATTCAAAAGTTTGATAATGTCAACTGTTGAAACTAGTACATAAAAGTTTTTAAATAATCATTTTGATGACAACTTTTAAACTAACAAATTGCAAAATAAATCGAATTTAAACAAATCAGGCGCGGTCCGGTAAATTTGTTTTTTTTTTGGGGGATGGAGGCTGAAATTTTTGTTAACTTTAACTAAAAAGAAAGTTTAGGTTAAATACATCTAAAATTCTACTCGTATAGTTGACGTTAAGGTTATTTATTCATTCAGTAATTTATGTATCATTCATTTATTTATTTTTTAATTAAAGCTGCTTTTACGATATGATTTGCGAGCACGTCTGAGACACGTGCCAGGCAGTTTGATCTATGAGTAGGGCGCCGGCTCCATCTTTCACTTGATAGGAATTTTATTTTTTATTTTTTTTTTTTAATAATAATATTTATATAATTTAAATGATAAATAAATTTTCACTTGATTATTCCTGATGACGTTTATTTTATTTAAGTAAGAAAATCATGCTTGAATTGGCAAATTAGAAATACGATACTCAATATTAATAAATATAGTCACGTACCAGTATAATGAAATTTTTTTGTGATTAAAAGGAAGGGACCCAAAATTTTTTTTAAAAACTTTTTTTACGAGTCATTTTATTTATACAATTTGATGAAATCCCAAGGGGGGGGGAGGCAGCAGCTGTAACTCACGCCCCCCCCCCCCCCCCCCCTCCTTTGGACAGAAAAAATTTTAATATCATGAATTTAATCATACAAAACCAATTGATTCAATAATTTGAATTAATAATTTGAATTTGAACTCTACGAGGAGAGGGAGTTGCTGTGACATCCCGTCCTGTGGAAGGGACGTAAAGAAGGTTCCCTCTCAGTGATGCATTCTTCGAAAGGAGTAGGCTACACGCTGGTGCTGAGGGAGTCCCTCCTCAAACCAGGACATCCTCCATAGCATAGAAGAGGTTGGATAAAAGGAGCCGGTTGGAACCAGAAATAAGGATTAGTTCACTAGCTAGAGACGAGAGCAGGAGGAGGAGCTAGAGATAGGAAATGATGTAACTTCACGGGGTGCGGGTAGATGGCTACGGCCAGAGGCCGCCGGTTGGGTTTGAGGTGTGTGTCTCCGTACACGTAAGCATCTCGGGTAAATAAACGGGGATCCCGACAGGAATTTCAAATAAAAAAATAATTTGAATTCAAAACTAAAAAAAATCTGGTGTGTCTGGTCGCACAGCACCCAACTTTCTCTTACCTTCGGTAATCGAAAATTGTTCTGTGTTTGTCACACGAGATTTTTTGTGTCGGCATATATTTAGTTCCCGACAGTCGATACATTTGAATCTAAGATGTAAAATTTATAAGCAGGGCTCGGATTTATAGGCACTGAAAATCTTTAAAATAGGCAGGCAACTAAGCACTAAAAATTATTAAAATAGGCACTTAAAAAGGCATTTATTGTAAAAATAGGCACTTAAAAGGCATTATTTAAGAAATAACATAAAAAAATTTAAAAAATTGATGTCTTATTTTTGGTAATCTGGTGTGACTGGTCGCACAGCACACAATTTTTTCTTAATTTTGGTAATTTAAAGGCGCATTCTGTACTTGTTTGCCAGAATATAAATAGAAATCAAATTTTTAAGTAGGCCCTACTAATTTTTAAAATTTTACATTAAAAATAATTTTTTTTTTTTTTTTTTTTTTTCAAAAAATGTATTTTTTCAAATCTGGGGGGGGGGGGTAATTACCCCCTTTACCCCCTCCCCTTGAAATATTTTCGTGATAATTCAAAAAAAATTTTCAATTTAGGCCATGTATAGCTCGTAAAAAATTGAAATTTGCTATTTGAACTTAAAATAGGCTCTAAAAAAGGCATTTATAGATGAAATAGGCACTAAAACCCAGAATTGGCCAAAATAGGCATTATAGGCACTAACAAATGCCTCTTATTTTATTTAGAATTTCATGAAACCTATACATATCATATTGGCCTAAATTTTAAGCCATAAATTAAAAAAAAGGCAAATAGGGCTAAATCCGAGCCCTATTTATAAGTATGGGAAAATATATATATTTTCTTCCCATTTTCCTACTCTAAAATTTCGGGCCCTCTCCTCAAACAAAATCCTGTTGTATAATTGATTTAATTAATCAGACTTTCAATTCCTGATTTTCAAAGTCAATTCTTTTAACCTCTTGACAACGAGGAAGGTGTGTGTCATTTTCTATCATTTTTTACAATTCAAGAGATTATTAATAATAATATTTAATGGCTGGAAATATATGAATAGGATATGGAAAATGCAGGCACAAAATGAAAACACTCTCGATACTCTGTAACGTTCAGACGTTTCGGGAAAATTTATTCACCCATCCTCAGTGAACAGTTCTAATTTTACCCGAAACGTCTGAACGTTCACAGAGTATCGAGAGTGTTTTTCATTTTGGCTGCCTGCATTTTCCATATCCTACTCAAGAGATTATTTTTATTTTATTTTATTTTTTTAGCTAAAGAATGTAAAACAAGATGGAAAACAGTCAGAGACAGTTTTCAACGAGAGATAAAAGCCCAACGAAAATTGGGAGGAGCATATAAACGAAGACGTTATATTTTCTTTGATCAGCTCATGTTTCTATTACCAAATTTAGGAGTACGCAAGTAAGTGAACGTACAGTAGATAAGACAAAAGCAATAGTAGTATTAATTTCTTATTTATTTATTTGATCATTTCCATTCTCAAGATCAAAAGTCTTTTATATATGGCTAATTGTAATTTAAAGTGTAAATATTAATAATAATTTTTAACAAAAATTTACTTTATTTCAAAGTTAAAAATAAATAAAGTTCCTCAGATAACTTTTCAAAGTGAATAAATACAACAATTGCAGAAATAGTGACCGAAATGTTGAAATTTTTTTTAGTTAAATTGTATTATTAATTACTAACTAAAATAAACCACAATTAATGACAAAAATTTATTTTAAAAAATACTCCTGACCCTAGGATTATGATGAAAATAACAAAAATGGATCTTTATTTATTTAATGAAAACAAAAGTGACGTTTCGATTGTAGATTGGAATTATCTTCAGACTATTTTATTTTTATGACAATTTGTTGTCCTCTTTTAACCTGGCCATCCTCTAAATAGAAGATTTTTCTCTTTGATTTTTGTTATTTTAAATTTTAGTAAACTCTAATAATTTTCCCTACCTATTAATATTCATTGCCCCCCTGATAACCCAAATCGCCCACTTGGGAGCGATAGCCCTCAGGTTGGGAACCACTGATCTAAATGAATTGAATTGATGGAGTAGGTATGAAATAGCTTTATTAGAATTTTATTGGCGTTTCAAATGGACGGATGCAGTAAAAGTAAATAAATTTATTACCGCCTTTTAATTCTTGCCAAAAATTTATCCTTGTTTATTTACTTCTTAAAATTTCATATTTGTTATCGTTTTATCTCGTCAGCATTTACGAAATAAGTTGAAGTAGAGATATTGACTGGTTGTGAAATATACAGTAATAATAGTATAATAAACTATTTTCTTATTGTAGGTGTGACGTGAAAGCAGATATTTCTTATGACAGCGTCGAAAGCAGTGATCCAGACGGCGGTTATGCCGACGAGGAAGGTTCTATCTCATCAGGAGGACATGACCTTACAAATTCTCAGTCCTCACTTGTACTACCCCCGGGTGCTGAAGAACCATGTGTAATCTTAACAAGTGACCCAACATCCACCTCGTCATCTACCCCCACCAATACCATCACTTCCACTAATAGACGGCCCACATGTGAAAAGTGTCAATCCCCATTACTCGACGAACGAGTTTATGCATTTCTGGAAGCCACAGCTGCACCTCCAGATGAAGATGAACTCTTTGTACGATCTCTATTACCAAGTCTCAAAAAGCTTAAGGACCAGGACCGGTCTGTGCTTAAAATAAGAATTTCTCAATTAATACATGAATCGTTATATGGCACACGGTTTAAATAATCAAATCCATTTTAGAATATAAACTCCTTTTATATGTGATTTTTTTACTAGTGTATAATATTATTAATATAATATTTGTTTGAAGATAAATTGCTATTATGAAATTCCTTCTAGAATGAGAAGAAACTTTTATTTTTCTATGATATCTAGCTAAAAATATTAATTTTTGGTAGTTTATGCTACTTCGCGTTATTATACAAGCTGCACAAAAACATAGCAAATTAATTAGTATTTTTTCTAATTAATAATCGTTGATTGTTTGGGCTGCGCCTCTTTTTCCACCATACACACTATTTATTTGCAAATATTTCGGGTTGCAAACGCCACCCATCATTGATTCTTTGCTGGTAATTTGCCTATTTAAGAACTTTCATATGAAAATGACAAACATTTATACAATCAGAGGCAAAAATATAGACGACATCAACCACCAAAACTATTTGCTGCACTGATGATGGGTAGCGTTTTGCAACCCGAAATATTTGCAAATAAATAGTGTGTATGATGGAAAAAGAGGCGCTGATTTTTTCTCCTACTTATTTTTTCTAATTAATTTGCTACCTTTTTTTCTATGTTCATGATGTGATAGATGGGTAGTTCAGAAAGTAAATTGTTGGATACCCTCTATCGAATAAAAAATTCATTCGTTTTTTTATAATTTAATTTTTCTATCATGAATTACTAGAGGGTACAAAGAATCCTAATGCATTGAGCTGGTATATAGCCTGAACTATTGATAATGATAATTGTTTAATAAAAGCCGAAACATCTCATGTATTAAACGTTTTTATTTCACTACAGGCTATCCAACTGGATTATTAATCATTTCAAGCATTTTATTTGTTTTTATGTAGGTTGTATAATAATAAATAAATAAGATCTGTATAAGCGTAATTAATTTTTAATTTGTCATGTAACTGGTGGTACATTGGCCTATTGAAGCAGAGTTTTTTTTTTTTGATTTTCCAACCCACAATCTCCGAGTTTTTTTTTTTAATTGATAGGGGCTACATTAGATCATTGTCCTATTTATTTGATTATTATATTCTTCAGTTCTTTATTAAAAAAACACATCTTCGACACCATTTGTATTAATGGTTTTTTTTTTTGTAAATGTTTTATTGAGAAATTACAATTAGAATTATGAAAAGTAAATATTGTTATAGGTTATAAAAATTAGCTCTTTTTTTTAAATTAAAATTTTTTTATGATTACTTTCGGGACTTTATGAATAACTATAATTTTTTGTTGATTGAAGTTTACTTTTGATTTTCCAATTGTCCAGTCTGGAGAAAGCTTCTTCTCTTCACTAATTAAAGTATTAGAAGAATAAATAATTAACCAAACTTAAATTGTTCATATTGATTTATTTTTGGATTTTAAAAATTTTTTTTCTAAATTTATTAGCATAAAAAAATAAATTTCAATTTTATTGTTTTTTGGAGAAAATTTACAGCCATTCACTGACTTTTTTTAATTCGCCTATAGATTCTAGCACCAATTTAAAAAACTCCTATTAAATTTACATTTTTTTTCTTCCTGGATGGGATTTCGTTTGAGCTAAATTATTTTTTCTTTTTAATTTTTTAAATGATTTTGTATTTGAATTGAGTATTTGAAGTTCCATTAAATATGTGAATATGTGTATTATACATTAAAGATATTGAATCAAAAGACATTTTTAAAAGTACATAAAACTAGAGAATACGCTTATTATTTATTTTAAGTTATAATACGGACAATCGTATTAATAAAAAAATATATTTTGGATATTAAAAAAAAAGTTTTGGAATATAATTAAATTAAGTTTGAAAATAATGCAATAGGTCCGTGCCTAAAAAAATTTGTTGTCTAGTGTATAAAATGTATTTAATTAACATTTAACATATATTACAGATATGTGAATATTTTATATAAAGATTTATATAAGGGTTAATTTTTTATTAATCAAAAGATAGAATAAGAAATTATTATTGCTTTTTATAATTATTTATTTAAAGAAAAGTAAAAATAAATAAATATTTAAATTTAAGTTTTCTTTTTTTTTTCATTTACGAACGTGTCTGTGAGGTCCACACTCAAACAACAGGTTTTAAAAACCCCATTACAGACGTTATTCGCCTACGCCTATGCAACCAAACACACATACTCGTTTAGAGAAGCGTCTACTAACTAAATACAGAAAAATAAATCAATAAAGTACTAGTACTTTTTAGCCGATTCTGTTCAAAAGTTTCGTGTCCCTTCCCATGGGGGTACCTAACTTAAATATAAAATTTCAACCTCCTGGCTCTGTCTTGAAATACTTTGTTCACAGACACACACACAGAGAGACAAACCATGTTGCTCAAAACGTGTATATCGATCAAGATCTCGACATCGAATTTTTGACACGAATCCAATATTTTCTCTCTCTTTATATATACATATATAGGTAAGAGAAAGTAAAAACTAAAATTGAAAAAATTCTCAACTTTATTTTATTGTTCAAGGTTAGAAGGAATAATTTCAATGCAGCCAAATTTTATTTTATGATATTAAAGAGCCTTGAGATATAGAGAAAAAAAAATTTTATTTTTAATTTGTCAATCAAGTGTTATAATAAAAAAAATGTTAAAAAAAGTAAGTTGTTGACTATCTCGTTTAAAAGTAAAATAAAAGTTTTCATCGATATTTTGTGTTCATCTAAAATAAAGTGAAGATTGACTCGTTGGCCTGAACCCGGATTCACTCCGAGGGGGGCCAACGATGACATCAGCTCTGAACTGCCTTCTCATAGAAATTAAAAGAGAGAACTGGTTTATTTAACATTCTGGTGCTCACACCATGAAAAGTGTTTAAATTGGCAACTACGAATTACCCGAGCTAAGATATTTTTTTTTCTATAAATTATTACCAATCTTTTTTTGTTCATTTGCCTCCGCTTTTAGATTACAGTGTATTGGGAACCAATAAAGTGGTGATAAGTAAACTCTGCGGTTGCTTTCCACATTAAAATAATTTATTTTGCAAATATTTCGGATTGCCTACGCAATCCATCTTCAGTGTATCAAATTATACATATGTGAAGCGTGAGTAATAGAAGTCGCCAAGCGGGTCACTATCAGAAACTTTTTTTTTTTTATGTATTGAATAAAAAGGAATTTTAACCAATTGTATCAGATTCTTTCTTACGTGTATAGTTTTTCCCACAGTGGCTTGCACATCAAAAACAACCTCTAAATGTAGAATGGCTTCTCATATTAAAATTTTATAATTTAAAATACGCTCCACATATGTATAATTTGATGAAGATGGATTGCGAAATATTTGCAAAATAAATTATTTTAATGTGGAAAGCAGCCGCTGGAGTATTTTTCTCTGAAAACCTAACGATCTGTCCCAGCTTATTTAACTTCTACAATTAATATATATTTTTCGTCTGTGACGGGATGCATACCCTCGACATTTGACACCAGAGGCTAACCTCTGAGCCATAGATTCAGGGTGAAACAACTTAAGATGGGAAAAAATTGCTCTCTATTATCCGCCCCTTGAACTCATACTTTTAATACACACAAATAACTCCCAGCTGGAGTGAACCTACCTTCATAAAAATTAAATATTATAAAAATTATATTTTTTTTTGGTGGGTGTATAAAAAACAAATAACCAATATTTTTTATTTTAATAAAGAAAAAATGAGCCCCCGGGGAGTGCACCACGGATTTGTCGATTTACGCTCAACATGCCCTACTATTATAATCGTTTATTGCAAAATAAATATTTAAATTTTAATTAGGCTGGTCCTTATCCATAGAGGTCATATTTTTTCCATCGCCTTTGAGCTTTGAGAATTTTCAAGATTTTTAAGCATTCCCTTTGTTTCCGTCCACAAGGGACTAAATTAATTTACAATAAAATTACAATAAAACTAGAAATTTATTATTTAGAATCTTTTATTGCTTAAAATTACCTCAAATAATACATAATTAATAGAACGAATAAGGATATATTGAATTGTTTCATCTGTCAAAGTTCTTCAGCATAACATGAGCGATTTGGCCAAATAAAGATTTATTTTCAAACTCTCTAAGAGTCAATTGAAGCTGTATATTTTTATAAAACCGACTTGGCTAAGATGTTTATATTTCCTATGAACATGTAAATACCTTAGACCACTGAAGATGGCATAATAAAATTTCGTTTAAACGTCTCAATTGGGAATTAGTTAAAAACGCGCAAAACGTCCTCGCTACGGTCTTTTGAAATCTTCTTATACTTTCTAGAGGAAATACTCCACTATTTGTATATACTGTATTTAATTCTTTAACTGGTTTTTCTTAGCTGCAAACACACAGACACACACATACACAATTTTCTTTATAAATAAATTAATGATATTGAGATCATCATCTTCATCAATTTCATTAGATCCAATTCTATTTTAATTATTTTAATGATTAATAGTTGATGATTTTTCATAGTTGACTTTTCACTCCTTTCATAGGTTATTTTTAGTTTGAATCACCAATTCATTTGATCCAATTAAAAAAAAAAAGCGAATGGTTCAGGGTTTTCTTTTCTCTTTCTCCACGGACAAAAATTAAAAAGATGCAAGTATAATAATTTATAAGACTTATATGATTGATTCATGGGCAATGTTTATTGCTTTGAACCTATTGAAAGATCAAAAGTATATTTCTGTTGTCCTAGGTTTTCTTCTGCATGATTAACGAGTATAAACCTTCTTTGTGTAATCTAGGTTAGAAATATAAATACTTTTTGTTTGCAGATAAGAGAGAATCGTATCAAATTTTATTGAACTCAACTATAATACTAAACAGTTTCATTTAATTTTTTTTTTAATCGAGTTCTTTGAACTATGAAAGGAGAGGATTCGGTCTTTGAAAGGGAATTCGGGGTGGTCGTCATTTATGTAAATAAATTATAAAATAATAAATAAATTTGGTGCGATAGCTTTAGGTCAAAAGTCTCTAATAAAGAATTATTGCTATTAAAAGATTGGTCTTCTACATTCTATCTTCTTCTTCTTTCTTCGCCTAAATCCCGCATTGGGGGTCGGCGGTCATGGGTTTTTGCGACCGGGAAGGAATAGAACAAGCCTGTCGCACGGTCTGACGCCTGTTGAAAATATAGAAGGGAAGAGACTGTCATGCAAAGAACAGAAGTACTGCCAGCCAGTCCCAGCTAGAGCAGCTCGTGGTCGCCATCCACGTACCCATAATGCTGTTCAGATCACGACTAACAGAACTAGTCAATTTCAATTTTCCTTTGTCCCCATGACCTCCCGTGAATGGAACAAGCTCCCTGCGTCTATCTTTCCCAAAACCTACAATCTTCAGACTTTCAAGTCTAATCTAAACAGACATCTTCTCCGTTCCCGCAGTTGAGTTCCCCTTTTATGCTTCTCCTTTTGTTTTTATTTTCTTCCTGGCTGCATGTGACCACAGGTCATTATAGATCTTCGGACCTTATGCACCCATTCCAAAAAAAAATCTGGTGTAACTGTCGCACCGCACACAACTTTCCTGAATAAATATCTTACATTTAATTTTCTTCTTAATTTACAAATAAACGAAAATTATTTATTTATTAAAGACATCACTATGATAGTTTATTTAAAATTGTCTACAAATTGATTGAAATAGAATTGCCTCGGAGGAAAAATTTTGTATTTTTTCCACGCCTAATCTCTAAATTTATTTTTTTCTAACCAAAGCCAGAGGCACAGGTGCACACCAGCCCATGAAATTACATCACATTCGAGTAATAAAATTTATGAATATAAAAAAATCAAGGTAGAATAAATTTCAAATTGTACGTTGCAAATATACTTCTCGGAAGTGCATAGCTCGAGCCCAATGGCCGTTAGGCACCCACGCACCTTTTAAAGGTCTCAAGTGCACCATCTAATTTCAAGGTTTGCATTCAGGCTCATTGACTTAGTCAGTCAATCATATCTTTTTTTTAGGCGCGGCTTTCAGTAAATAATCACTCTTGACCTAATTGAGTTGAAAATTGAGAAGCGATTCTTTGGAATTCGAAAAATTATATAGTATTAGCATTAAGTATAACTAACCAACAACATGACTAATCTTATACTCGTATTAGATTAGTAAAAAATATTTAAGCCCTTTGCAGAGTTATAATTCTACCATATTTTATTTTTATTAAACATAAATATCCTTCAAATTAGCATATCGTTAAAGATTCCTACGATTATTGGAAGGAGGTTCCGACCATTTCTTACTTTCTTCTCCTCTTGCTAAAATTAGCATCTATAGTCCCAGTTGTTCTTTACATTCAAGATTTTTGATCCCTTTAATATATATTTTTCATATTTCACTTTACATTACATTACGTTACGCCCGTCTGGATGCGGCCTTAGACTTTAAACTCAAATATTAGTTGCGACATAAACTTATATTTGGGTCCAGCATATTTAAATTTATTTATTCCCTTAAGGAAAGGAGATATGCAGTTAAGAGAATAAATTTTTTAATTCTTTTTGGACGACATTTCGGACGCCAATCGCTTCCTTTTTCGGGACAACGAACAGAGCTCTTCACATATACTTTGAGTATCGACACTCTATCCTTGATTATTTCTGTTGCTTTATTTTTGTAGTAACCATTCACGATGTAATTGAGATATTTTTTCAAGTGTATTAATTAATCTCTTTTTTTATATTCTTAAAATTTATATTTTACTTTTACATAACATGATTAAATTATATCTATATTAAAAAGTATTTTTTTTTTTATTTAAATTTAATAAATAATTTAAATAAAATAAGTTGAAGAGAAGTTGCTGTTGATGTTATGGAATGGAAAAGAGCAAGTACAGGTGCAGAAAATAAAAAGAGCCTTTGGATGCCAAATGCCGAAAAGATGACGTTTCGGACAAAATTTTATTCGTCCACGCTTATAAACTAATTAGGTACAAAGGTGTCATTGTTGTTGAACATGCGAACAAATTCGTGCCACAACAACAATAACAACTTTGTGTCTAATTAGTTTATAAGCATGGACGAATAAAATTTTGTCCGAAACGTCATCTTTTCGGCATTTGGCTTTCAAAGGCTCTCTTTATTTGCTGCACCTGTACTTGCTTTTTTCCATTCTAATAATTTAAATATTTATATAGTTTTCAAGATTTAAGGCGCAGGATATTTTTTAGGTTTTTTTTTTTTTTAAATGGCCATATCTTTAAAGTAATAGTAATATCTTCATTAACTCTCAAATGATATAGGCTAAGTTTAATTTAAATATTTAATATAATTAGAAAATTTAATGCTTGTAGATGTAATGAACGATTAATAAAATGAAAATGAAAGATCCATCATTATTTCGTATGGGGGTCTATTATATTTTTTAATCATTCGGAACCGTCATAGTGCATTTGGTTTATAGCCTCAATTTCCAGGTTACACCACACTTCGGAGACAAAGGTATATTAAAGAGAAGAAATTAATACTTTTAAAGCCTATTACGCATTGTGTAGTATTAATAGCTAGTTGCAAATATTAATAATACGTATATGTCGTGAAAGAACAATTAAATATTACTTGGATTTTTATATTTTTGGATTCTTTCAACCGAGGGTTTGCCAAAAATTTCTTCGATATGACATCAGGGCCGCCGAGAGAATTGCTGGGTCCCGGGGCTCTATATTAATACGCCCCCTCCCTCCCTCCCATAGAACAGGTTATTTAAAATATCTGTTAAAATCTGTTTTTATATAATATATCTTTTTGCCTTGGGTGATATAAAATTGTCAATTAAAGACATGACTTGTCAAAATTTAGTACCGGCAATGAATTTATTTCATTTTGAATGGAAAAATTTTAATTTTCAGAAATTAAAATGTTCAATAGGAATATTTTTTGTATTATGTAGTTTTTTTATTTGTTATTTTAGACAAGTAAATTGTCTCAGGAAAATAGATGTAAACAACGATTAGTGTTCAACGTATTTAAATTTTTGTCTGTTTTAGATCCCCTCTTCAGAAATAATAAGTTAATTGTTAAACTCCCCTTGCTTACGTAAATATTTAATATTTTTTCTCATTCCACATTCATTTTTTAGGGAACAAAAGTCTGTTTTTTTCAGTAATTGGTGACATAAGTAAAGGGTTAATCCTCCCCTCCCCTCTCTTGTCAGCAAAAATAAACAAATGGGATACCCCACACCCTCCTGACCTCTTATGTAATACTTGAAATACCCCTTAGTTCTCAATTATAACTGACATAACACCTTGAGAATGCAAAAAAATGTGCTAAAAATTAAAAAGAATTTGTATGATTATTAGTCTTTTGTCAGTAGAGCCCCATTCCTGAAATTTTTCTTTAGAAAAATAAATTTAAACCCTTATAATATAAATCACTTGCAGACAAATGAATTTTTTTGTAAACATAATAAATTTGACATTTTTTTTTAAACTTGATATTTTTTCATCATTCTTCTATAATGTATATATTAAATCATCTCTTAAAATTATGTAAGAATTAGCTTATTCAATTTTATACATCTAAATTATAAAGAAGAAAAATTTTAAGAGAGAGAGGGGAATATAATTTATCGACCTGTTGCTGAACAATAATACATTTAGATTTTGAATCTTATATCCTATAATTATAATAAAAGCTTTATTTGGAGATCTGTCTAAAGAAATATAGCAAAGCATATTGGGAATTATTCGGTAGAGTAAATTATTGTTTTGAAATTAGATATTACATTAGTAAAGTTGAAGGTTTTGGGTGTACCAAAAGACAAAAGAAAAACTAAACAAAAAAACATAGCCTTCTAACTTGTTTTCCTTCATCTATTAATATAAACAAGAGAAATTAAATTGAAAAACCCAGGAGATGGTTAAATTTTTACAAAAAGCAGGAATTGAAGAACGAAAGGCCAAGTTTTTTGTTTTTCTTAATAATCCAAAAACGGAGTTAGCTGCTTCTTTCCTAATCCAGAAGGGGGATTATAAATGGTTCCTTCCTTAAATGGACCTGATCAAGATTCAATTGAGAGAAGTTTTTAGAAAGGGTGGATTTTCCAAAATTTCAATAATAAATTTTATGTGTCTACTTGACTGAATTTAGAAAATTATTTGCCGGGGGGCCTGGCAACGGAGAAGATCAACAGTCACCACAATCGTTGAAGTTAAGTGATGCTAAGCACGGCGAAAGTTCGGAATTGGTGACCCCGAGCAATCAGCGTGTGGAACGCTCCCCGGTAGCCATCGGTACATTGTATATTAAAAATTTATAATAGATGGCTTAAATAGAAATGCCTCAATCCACAATAGATAATATATATTACAACGGTTATCGTCTAAAGTCTTAAATGGCCTAAGTTGTCGAAAAGACTGTGTGAATGTGTGTGTGAGTGTGAGTGTGAATGAGAAAAAAGTGTGAATGTTTTTTAATAAAAAAAAAAAAAAAAAAATAATGAAAATCTCAATCCAAGAAAACGTTTCGCAATTTATAATTAAAGCCGAAAGGTTTTTTTTTTTTTTTTTTTTTTTTGATTGATATTTTCATTTGAGAGAGGCTCCTGTTTGGCTGACATCCTCCCTACGTATTAATCTAATCATTGAACCGCCACTTCTCTCATCGACATAAATTTAATTATTATTGAACATTTTTTGTCAAATTGAATAATTAAAGACAAAAAATTTATAAAATAAAAAAAAAAATTCCATAAAGAATGGCTAAATTTAAATTTTAATCATTTTTATCAATCAAACAAGTCAAGTTTAAGTACTTATTTGGTACATCATTTAAAAAAATGCACTTTTCAATCAATTATTTACTCAATATTTGTTTAAAAATTAGTGATGATGGTGAATAAAGCAATGCTGGTTTATTTTCCTATTAAATAAATTAATTAAATTTTTATATTTATTTTATTATATTTTGGGTTTTAAATTTAAGGGGAAAGCTACTGAACACATCCGAGACGCCGCCCGCCAGGGCCAAGCTATGCCGCGCCATTCTAACCGAGACCCAACGACCTTTCAACAGTTTCTAAAATCTCCAAGTCCTCAAGAACTCAAAAATCTGAATAAATTCATCATTGCAGCCCAAATAGTATTCTAAAACAACAGAATTTAGAATATTTTAGTTTGTGATCATGTTATTTTTGACTAATTTTTCTTATAATGTATAATTTGTATTATGTTGTTTTTAGTACATTTATGGTTTATAAGCGTTTTCGTTTTAAAAATTTTTTGTTGTAAAGTGTTGTTGATATAATGAATTTTTTTTTTTTTTTGTTAACTATGTTTTTATATAAGGTATTTTTTGTAAAGAGGTTTTTTACATAATGTATGTTTTGTAATGTATGTATTTTTTAAAGATTGTATTTTTTATAAAGTATTGTATACAGTGGATTAGCTGGATGGCTAAGGCCGCAAGCCAAAAAATAAAGAAAAAAAAAAAAACTTGTACAGTAAATAAAACATTTGGTTATTTGTATATTTGAATTTATTTAAAAAAATGTTTCAGCGAGAGCCTACGATTGAAATTTTAAATGCTTTTTATCAACTTATTCAATTTGAGTTTGAGACTAGCTCTGAAGCCAAAAAACAGGCTCTTCTATATCAACTCTCTATCTCTCTTAAAACGGCTGATTCGGTTTGATTAAAATAATATATTCATGACTTTCTCTCCAATTAGGATATATTAAAATAAGTAATTATGATAAATTTTTCTTTCCTCTCTAAGCAATGGTTTGCCTTTGATCGTGAATGAATTAATACATTGTTTATATCTAATACAAGGTCAGAGTTAGACATGTTTGCCAATCAAGTTGTAGTCTGAAAGTCAGACAAACAGACTCCGCTGGGAGACGGTCACAAGGTGATCAAAAAACGGGGGAACTCCCCACACAGAGTTACCTCTACCTAGATCGTTTTTAATGGCGAATATGCAGACCCCCATCCTTTGATATCGATGTGGTGACATGGGCTTGACTCCAGTGGTCCAGATGTCATTTAAACCACCTGCTAAATAATATAGTCACAAAATATGTAAAAATTATTTTAATTAAAAGAGTTGACACATGAATCAAGTTGGCCACCCTTGAATATGTAATGTGCATGTGTGCTAATTGAGCTGGTTTTAAATCGATGCATTTTGTCTTTGTCTCATTTGCATAATTATTTCGAGTGTGCAGCTTTCAACGGAATTTATTGAGGCCAGACAAATCCGACGGTCGCTCGGAGTGATTTATTACTTTACTTCTCTCTTACATACTTGTCTACAATTTGTAAATAAACATAAGAATATTTCACTTATTATATTTGTTTACATACTTTTTATAGTTTATCTAATAAATTTTTTATCATGATTAATGCATATAAACCATATGTGATTATTTTCTTTTCAAATAAATTCATGTAGATATAAATCTTGTAATACTATGATATTATATAATAGCTACTATTTTACTTTGTTTATTTTCAATTCATCTTTTTAAATATGATTTGTAGATTTTTTTTTGTAAAAAATGAGGCCATTAAATAAATAAATCCTGTAAAGCGCCTTAGAACAGGGATTTTCCAACTTTTTTGTCTCCATACCTATTCAACAACACAGAAAGATTAAAAAATAAGAAAAGTTCAAATTAAAAAAAAGCCATTCATATTTAATAATAAAAATATTTTTTCCATAAAGGCATACTTTTGGGATTATCGTTTATTTACGCTTAATACGTGAAGACATAAACACAGCCGATCTTTGACCTTAAGGATCATTTTTCTATTCAAAACATCTCTTTGAAACTTTTAAAAATTTCTACAACCAAATGATAGCTTAACACATTATTAATAAATAAATATTGTCTAATGTCCGGTGCTCCTATCAGCGGTGTAACTAGCCTTTGAGGGAGAGGGGGGGGAGGGCAGGGCGAAGCTCAACTGGACGCCGTTTTTTAAGTTGTATTATAATTTTAAAACAATTTATGGAAATAATATAATAAAATCACAGCCCCTGTGCTCAGTAGCGTAGCCAGGATTTCTGCTTGGGGGGGGGGGGCGCAAAAGTTTTATGAACCCCCCTCCCCCCCCCCCCTCTTCCAAGAAACTTAAAGTGGAGAAATTTTTTTTTTAGATAATATAATAATTATAAATAAAAACAAATAAAAAATTTTTTTTTCTTGAAATAAAAAATAATTTGAATACAAAATTCCTAAATATGAGAGATTTTTTCAATTATTTATAAGTTTTTTGATAGATTTTAGAATTTATGAGAGTTAATAAAATAATTATTAAAAAAAAAAAATCATTAGGGAAAACTATAGGTATTTTTTTGTTTTGGAGAAGGCTTTGGGGGGGCCCTGGGCTCCCCCCTGAATACGCCACTGCCTGTGCTATATCGTAGATGCTCTAGATGTCGGTATAGAGGGGCATCAAAGGCTTGATGCGCATGGGGCAGAGCGCCACCTTTCGTCCCACCTAGTTACGCTACTGGTTCCTATTATTTTGTCCAACCCCTTTATTTTTACTGAAATTTTCAACTCTAATCCTCAGGCCTAAGTCAAGTATCTTTGGTACCTTTATCCACATTTAATTGTAATCCTACATCATCGAGTTTTGAATTAATTGACACCCAAACTTCCTATTTACTTACTTTTCTATTTTGAATAGAACTTGGCCATTGTCAATTAATCAATTCCGAAAGGATAAAAATAAAACAGTAATGAATAAATAAATGTTAAATCTATTATATCTAGGCGTTTGCATCTCATTAAAAATCGTTCTCTATTTTCATTATATAATGTAAAGACATCGTATTGCGGTCATTTTCATTAACATTCTAAAATTCTCGAATTGTTTAATAATGAGATAGATTTCTAAATTATTTTTAATATGCTAGATAGAAAATAATTTATTCAAATTAATCATTAAAATGGCAATGCATTTGATTTTTATTTTTAAATGTATTGGTTCAATTTATGTCAAAGTCAAGGTTTCAAGCACCCCCTTCTTCCTTTATAATTACGTCAAAATTTATATTTATTGATGATTATATATCATTGTGGACACATTTGTCAGTGTATGTTAAATGAAAACAATCCAAAATTAATTATGCCTTGTTATTATTCTTGATTTATTTAACTTTGAATTGAGAAATTCAATGAATGGAGAGTGTAAATACATTGATGAAAAATCTGGTGTGACTGTCGCACCAGATTTTTTGTGTCGACATATATTTAGTTTTCCCCGATATATTAGAATTCAATTGTTGTTACGAAACTAGACAAGAAAATTATTTAAAATCTTATACTTGTTGAGATACTTCTATAATTTAAAGCAGATGAAATTAGCCCTTCATCTGCAATTGATCTCAACAAGTATAAGATTTTAAATTAGAATTCAAGATGTAAAATTTGTTAGTATGGGAAAATATTTTTATTTTGTTACCATTGCAACCATTTCTCCTATCCTTCCTATGAAGTACAAGAGTAAAGCCTAGAGCACATTTGGGCGACGCGACGCGTCACTTTTTTTCGCCGAGAGAAGTTTACATAGATTCCAATAGGACGGCGCACACTTGAGCGACGCGCCGCGTCGCGACGCGGCTACGCCCGAATGCTCGAAAGGGCATTCAAGCGTCAAGTGTCGCTGCGCGTCGCGTCGCGTCGCCTAAGTGTGCGCCAGTTGGCGAAGCCAGGCGTCAAATCTATCGTCTTCGTGCGCGTTCGTGGATTCTCGATAATGATCGGAGCCCTTATTTCCACGTGCCGATAAGATTATAGGCCTATATAAATAGGGCTATATCATTTAATAAATAATTAAAAACAATTTTTTCGGGCATTTATACCCCGTCCCTATTTATTTCTATTGATTGATATCCAATTCAATTGATAATAAAAAATCTGGTATGACTGGCGCACAGCACACAACTTTCTCTTACCTTCGGTAATCGAAAGTTATGTTCTGTGCTTGTCACACCAGATTTTTTGTGTCGACATGTATTTAGTTTCCGACAGTAGGGTACGATTGAATTCAAGATGTAAAATTTATAAGTATGGGAAAATATTTATATTTTGTTACCATGGCAACCATTTCTCGTATCTTCCCTATGAAATACAAGAGTAAAGTGTTCTTCAGAAGATTTCAATTGCAAAATGAGAATATACATTTTAAAGAGAATCTAAAAAATAATTGATTTTTGAATTTAAAAAAAAATCGTTGGAGCAAATTTTGAGAAAATCGAAAAAAACTGAAAAAGTACATCAGTAAAGTACTAGTACTCTTTGGCCGATTTTGATTAAAAGCTTATTTTTCCGGTCCCGGGGGTGTTTAACTTAAATATAAAATTTCAACCTCATAGCTCAATTCCTTCATGCTTAAAATTGAACACACACACACCCACCCACCCACCCACCCACAGACAGACCATGTCGCGAAAACCACTTTTTTGGATTCAGGGGACCTCAAAACGTGAAGATCCATCAAAATCTCGACATCGAATTTTTGACATGAAACCAATACTTTCTCTCTATATATATATTACATATATACATAGGTAAGAGAAAGTAAAAACAATGATTGATATTCAAAAACACATATTATAGCAATTGTACAGGGTGCGGCAAAAAAGCCGATCTATTTTTGAGTTTTTTTTTTAATAAAAAAACATTCACACTTTTTTTTCTCATTCATACTCACACACACATTCACACACCACATGGCTTAAATAAGAGTGCCTGAACCCCAAATAGATATATTAACAAATAATGAGTTTAGTCTTATATGGCCTGAGTTGCCCAGAAGACTGTGTGTATGTGTGTGTGAATGGGAACAAAAGTGCGAGTGTTAAAAAAAAAAAATTGTATAAATCAAAAAAATTTTAAAAAGTAAAAATTTGTTCCCTCTCTTCCTCTGGGGATGACATTTTGTTAATAGTTTTGAATTTTCATATACAATCCGTCTTTGCGACAGAAAAACGTCGCCCAAGTGTGCGAGCTCACAAAAGTGTCGCTTCGCTACGCCGCGTAGCGTCGCCTAAATGTGCTCTAGGCTTAAAGTGGTCAGAATATTTCAATGACAAAAATGAGAATACACATTTTAAAGAGCATCTAAAAAATAGTTGATTTTTGAATTTTAATTAAAATCGTTGGAGGGAATTTCGAGAAAATCGAAAAAAACTGAAAAAGTACATCAGTAAAGTACTAGTATTTTTTGGCCGATTTTGATCAAAAGCTTATTTTCACGCCCTAGGTGGGTGTCTAACTTTAATATTCAACAACCTAGCTCAATTCCTTCATGCATTAAATTGGAAACAGACACACAAACAGACCATCTGGCGAAAACCACTTTTTTGGACTCAGGGGACCTCAAAACGTATATATCCATCAAAATATCGACATAGAATTTTTGACATGAATCCAATACTTTCTCTCCATATATACCTATATATGTATATTAACATATACATATAGGTAAGACAAATTAAAAATATTCTTTCTGTTAAAGTAACAAAAAACTGGTTTAACTTCGAATAAATTAGCAATTATTTTTTTTATTATTACATTTAATAGATTTTATAGAATCTAATTAAACTCCGGTGGTCCGCGTATGTTAATTATTTTCGAAAATAAAATTTACAATAGCTTTTTCAAAGTTAAAACAAAAAAATCAATGAACATTTTTAACTTAAAAAAATCATGGGTTTTCCAATTGAATTGGCTGCCATTTCGACGGTTAGAATTTTTTATAATAAATTTCATTTGGAATAAATTTTGAAGAGGAAGTGGAATTAGATTTTTTCTTGGCTCTTATGTGGTGTGGCTCTGAAATTTGATAGCATAAATTTCAGAAATGGGATCCCATCGATACAAAAATGCCTTAAAATATAAATTTTTGAATTCCTCCCGAGGATGTCACCTCTCGTGCTGGAGGAGAAGAAGGGGTTGGGTTAAACAACCGGCAGTTTATTTGATAATAATTTAATTTTTATAAAATTTATAATTCAAAAGGTTTGTGGATGTTTGGCTAAAAAAGATAGATATTTTTCCTTTACGTTTGGTCTTTTGCCTATCTGACAAGAAGCCTGTCCCAACATTTACTTTAGAAGGATATCTCATTAAAATACGTACTGAATTGACTATTCACTAAAATAATGAATCCTTTGAAATACGTGTAACTTACATAAAAATAATTTCTAAATATTTATTTAAAAAATTATCAAAATAATAGTTTCTTACTATAATCAAGATATCTTAAACAAAGATAAAGAAGATTATAAACTTAAGAATAGAAGTAAGCATTCATTTGAATTTAGGTTAACTTTATTATACCTTGTGCAGTGGCGTAACCAGGGGGGCGAGGGGGGCTCGAGCCCCCCGCCCCAAGCGCATTGAGCCCTTGGCGCCCCCCGAAACCGGCATAGGCGCCCTACGGCCTCTAAGATATAGCCCAGCGAATGTGATTTTATCATATTCTTTTCATCGATTGTCTTAAAAAATTGATTGTTTTCTTTTAAAATTATATTACAACTTGAATTCTACTATTTTAAATGAATTTAATTCCAAAAATAATAAATAACGTAGAGGCTTTATAATTAAAAATTTTTTTTATTTTGCAATATATAAGCCTTAATTTGATGTTTTATGCTGTTGAGATTTACTCAGGATTCATATAAACCTTAATATTTAATTTTTTGGAATTCAAAATTTTTTAAGCATGAAGGAATTGAGCTATGAGACTGAAATGTTATATTTAAGTTAAACACCTTCCGGGACCGTGAAAATAAGCTTTTAATCAAAATCGGCCAACAAGTACTAGTATTTTACTGATGTAGTTTTTCAGTTTTTTTCGATTTTCTCAAAATGAAAGGGCTTTTACCATTCTTCAGGCCCGCCCTAGCCCGCCCGGAATTTTTCAAACCCGCCCATTCCCGCCCTAGATTTAGTGAATGAATGAACGAATGTCTAGCAATTTTTAAATAAAATTTCATTTGCATGCCCGTCGAAATAAAATACTCTATTTTAAAAAGTTTTTATTCTTTGATATTTTCCCGAAAACTGAATAGTTTTTGAAATAATCACAGAAGAAAACGACATTTTCGTAAAAGCAAAGAAAAATCAAAACAAAATCATACAGGTGTCATTAAAAAACATGTAAATATAAACAAATTCGCTGAGGAAATTACAGGATGTAAGAAACTTGCCCGCCGAAGGCGGCAATTGCTCGCCGAAGGCGAGCAAGGGGGTCCAGGGGCGGAGCCCCCTGGAAAATCGGCGCCCTAGTTGAGCTTCGCCCCCCCGCCCTCAAAGGCTGGTTACGCCGCTGACCTTGTGGTATTTTGGCTTGCATTCAATTTTTCAATTAATGAAAAAAAAAATCTCTGGATCGTTTGTACAAAATTTATTTAGCTAAATTAATTCAACATTTATTTTCTGGAATATATAATATGAATTTTAGATAAATTTCGATGCACTCACCCAGCACTGTAGATGTATAAGGAAAGGTATAATCAGACCTTTTCAAATAAATTTAAAATATAAAAATATATATTTTATTTGATTTTCACCAAGACCAACTGTATCGACCGCTAATGCTGCTAGTCTTCCTCAGTTCGATTTTAACTGTGACGGGGTATGATCCATTGATGGCTAGTTATGCAAACTTCTCAAATAAGACATCCCCCTCCCTGAGGAAGACTGGCAGCCTTAGCTGTTGAAATCGTCGGTCTGGGTAAAAATCAAATAAAATTTATATTTTTACACTTCCCTCTTGCCAGAAGGCTGAGGACCCTGGACTCCCTTGCAAATGCATCAAATTTATTATTGATCATTGTTTGAAAATTTTTAAATTTCCATCTCTGACTCCACTTCCTCTGTATCTGGCCAATTAGCGAGAGAGAGTCGTAAACATGCACATAAAACGGAAGCCAGTGGCTAGCGCTTTATATAGAGTAATGATAATGATATTTTGTTTTTGTTTTTTTTTTTAATTGACTTAAAAAGCCTGATTATACCCTTTCCTTATTGGATAATTTCTTTCTAATTTATTTATTTTTTTTTTAAAGTTTTGGCATGGACAGTAGCTTAGCTAGTGGACAGCCCAACTACACTAATTTGGTTTAGGCTCTTTTTCAAGGAGAGAAAAAGAAAAATTAAACAATTTGACTTTCTTATTAGATTTTTCTTTGGAGAATATCATAGACCATGGATAAAGAAAGACAAAGAGCACTGGACCTGGCAAATTTGCAATACGCTGAGTGGTGGATGAAAACAACAATAACATGTTATATTAATCTTAAAGAACGATATTTAAATTCTCTAGCTATGCCACTGGTTACAGTTGATGAAGAAAAAAAAACGCACCGATTAATTTTGACCATTGAGCGGGAGGTCGAAATTCCGGATACTGTTTCGGGAAATTCTTCCTGGTCCAGAATGTTTCAAAGACAAACCGATAGATGGCCAAAGAATCAGGTGTACATCGTTCGCGCCCGATGATCACCTCGGGTGATTTGGTAGATGTAGACTTCAGCTGGGAAGAAGAAGAAGAAAGTGGGAGGGAAGATGTAGATGTATGTACGAGCACGAGCACAAGCACCGAGCACACGAGCAACATCGTCGCTGAGGGACTGTCTACTGTCTCTCCTGGTTTGCTGTCTTAACGGCTGCCTGACTCAACTTTAGGTGCCTCTCCGTCTCCTTCGATCAAGTCAAGGGGAGGGGCATACATAACATACACAAACTGCAGCTTCCTCTCTGTCATTTTTATCGATTCTTCTTCATTTCCTCATAAAGAAAAAAAATTCGGATGTGGTCATATATCCTTATGATATTAATTAATTTTTTATTTGCTCCTGGGTGATAGAACAGTGATAGAACACCTCGCCTTTTGTGCTTAGGGTCAGGGATTCGCTTCATATTCTACTAATGTAAATCTTTCTAAATTACCATATATTCGATACCAATTAATTAAAAAAAAAAATAGTTCCAGATGCCGAAAAAGTATTTTTTTATTTTTAAAAAATTTGGTGTAACTGGTCGCACAGCACACCCTTCGGCAAGAGAAAGTTGTGTACTGTGCTTGTCACACCAGATTTGTTGTGTCGACATATATTTAGTTTCCACCGATATATTAGATTTCAAGGAAATATATATAATATATTTTGTTACCATGGCAACCATTTCTCCTATCTTTCCTATGAAGTATAAGAGTAAAGTGATCTTCGGAAGATTTCAATGCCAAAATGAGTATATACATTTAAAAAAGCATCTAAAAAATAATTAATTTTTGAATTTTAAACAAAATCCTTGGAGCGAATTTTGAGAGAATCGAAAAAAAAAACTGAAAAAGTGAATCAGTAAAGTACTAGTATTCTTTGGTCTATTTTGTTCAAAAGCTTTGTGTCACGTCCCATGGGGATGCATAACTTAAATATAAAATTTCAACTTCCTAGGTCTTTTCGTTCTTGAGATATATTGTTCACAGACACACACACACAGATAGACCATATCGCGAAAACCACTTTTTAACTGGATTCAGGGGACCTCAAAACGTGTATATCCATCAAAATCTCGACATCGAATTTTTGACATGAAACAAATACTTTCTCTCTCTATATATATTAACATATATATAGAGGTAAGGGAAAGTAAAAAGTCATACTCCCGGGTCTTGGTGTAGTGGTTAGTTAGCATGCTGGCCATTTGTTACCAAGTGTCACCAGTTCGCATTCCGTCTTCTGGGACAAAAATTTATTTAAATTGAATTGGCTACCAATCAATTTAAATAAAGAGAAAAGGGGTCTAAATGGCCATAGATGCCGAAAGATGCCATAGATGTCGAAAAATCATTAAATAAAAAAAAAAAAATTGACTTTAGAAATTATTATTATTATTATATAATAAAGCTGCAAAGCCAATTACAAATGGTCTTAATTCCTTAGGCAGTTCTAGACCCATAGTGATATGAAGTTTTGGGTTCGATTCAGACTTAAATTATATTGGTGATCGCTCCAGTCTTGTTTGTGGGAGACCACCTATCCCGATTTTCAAAAATCGGTCATATTCTAATTTTTTCGTTTCATAGCTGATTAATTAGCCAGTCTGTTAATTATAATAATTATAAAATAATAAATTTGAAAATTATTATCTTTTCAAAGAAACAATCCAGAAATGGCAGCCCCTGCAGTTTAGAAACCCGCAACCAAAGAGACATGTCAGGGTTGTAGGCGTTTTTCTAAAGGCAACCTCGGTAGTGTTGCCCGGTTGTGCGAGGCACGTTTCTTGAAGACATCTGAGGGCCCACAAGTTTAAATAATTATATATATTTTTTTTAAAGATAACTTAAAGTTTACTTAGTTTTGCAGGTTGTTAGTCCAAAGTAAAGAATGCTAATTATTCTTTAGATTACGATTTTTTCCAAATATTTTTTTCACAGTTTCATCAAGCCTAAAAAGATTAAACATATTTTGTGAGGTCAAAATTAACACAATGGCATGTGATTTTCTAAGGGCCGCTTGCTTCAGTTCTAATTAACTATCTATCCTCAGATAAGCTAGTTAACTAAAACTTTCGAGTCTTATTAGATCTACAATGCAGTTAAGCTAATAATATTATTAAATAAGAGCATATATATTAGATTACTAGCCAAGACCCAAAGTTGACACTTTTTTCTCATTCACACTCACACTCAAACACACATTCGCAGTCTTTTTGGCAACTTAGGCTATATAAGACTTTTACGATAACCGTTATTATGAATAATATATAGGGCCTATATTGGGGTCCAGGCATTTTTATTGAAGCTATTTGGTAACCAAATTTTTAAATTTTAGTTAAAAAATTAATTAGTTTTAATTAATTATTTTAATTTTAATGATGTCTTTATAAAGTTGCTAATTTGACAAAACTTTTCTTATACTTCAGATATCTAATTATTTCTGAAAAAACTCATTTTTTAAGTCAAAGGTTAAGGGTGTTTTGTTACTATATCGATGATTTGCTTCCTGTCGGATAAGTTTTTTTTTTTTTTTTTTTTTTTGCCCGGGGCCGTGCTCAGTGGGAAGACATTAGCTTCTCCACCGGACCCAAGTTTGCTAGTTGATTACAACTCAAGCAACCGGCCCTAAATTAATTTTTTACTGAAAGCATCAACTAAAGAATATATAATATTATTATTATTATTTAATAATTCTTTCACCTTGCAAGATATCTTCAAAATTAAATAAATCTTAGGCTGTTCTTCTCTTCTCATTAAATTTTTAATTGCGTAGGGAGAGGGACGCCTGGGACAATCTTATCTAATGAATCACTTTTTTTTTTGTAAAGCTACTATGCTTAATGAATCATTGTAAAGAAATTTTAAATTATTACTATCTTATATACTTTTATTCAAAAGCTCTAAGGCAGTGGTTTCCATGTTACCACGCCTCCCTTAAAAATATTTAATCATATGACCCCCCCCCCTCCTATTTTATAAAATAATACAAACACAAAAATTTTTATTGCTAAAAAATATAGGTCTATATTTATATAAAATTATTCTTTTAATTTACTTAATTTATAAAACTTTAGCAATCATTTGGAAAATTGTTCGCTATGGCTAATATTCGCGCCTAACTTTAGAATAGTCTGCGCCTCCAAGTTTGGAAAACGCTGCTCTAAATTAAACATAAATCTCCAACATTCCAATTTTTTTGAGAATTGTTTGTTGGTTCTCTTCATTTCTTTTATTGGAAAGTGGTCCGGGGCAGTTGACCCTCGGATTACTGTATAAAGATAAATAATTAATTCAATCATTTTTGAAAATTAATTAACCATAATTATTGACAGCCTAATTATAGTGATTTAGGAAAGGTTAAATGATTCATCATAAATTTATTTAACCTTTCACCTACCATAAATTTTAGTTGTTTATTTTGAAGATAAGTAGGCCTATAACTTAGAGCAATGGTTCGAAAACCCGGAGATTCGCGGCTCTGCATCAGGGGTGCGATGAAAATATTTCAATATTAGACCGAAGGAGCCGCGGAAAAATTCTGATATAATAAGAGAGCCAGAACCAAAAAAGTTGGGGAATCCCTGTTTTTAGAGCCTTTTTTTATTCTCAATATTCTCAACTCAATATTTTTATTTTTCCCTTCTTGAAGTTTTTGTTTACACTTTTATGAGTGACAGATATTTTTTATTTCATTCCAAAGATCTCCAAGTGAGCAACAAAATAAACTTCTATATGGACAATGTTATGCCAGAAGGAACCAAGCGCCATTAATCTAAATCTGAGAAGAGGCATTTCATTTGCACACTTATCAACAAACCCAATGAAAATGACTTTTTTCTTGTTTTATACAAAATAAAAGGGCCCTCGGGCTTTGGGTAGTTGGTAGCGCGCTTGCCTTGTATACCAAGGGTCGCGGGTTCGGACCTCAGGTAGTCCGATGATTTTATTTAAGCCATTTGGATACCAAATAGTCTGAGTTGCCGAAAAGACTGTGTGAATGTGAGTGTGAATGAGAAGAGTGAGTGTTTAAAAAAAAATAAATAAAATAAAATACACCGCACAGGTCTTATCTCAATTTCGATCATAATGGCGATTAGTTCCTTTAAGTCTGATGATTTTATTTAAGCCATTTGGATACCAAATGGCTAAAATAAGAATGCCTGCACCTCCAATAGATAATTACTAAAATACTGAGTATCGTAAAAAGTATTATTTGGTCTAAGTTGCCAAAATGACTGTGTACGTGTGTATGAGAGTGTGAGTGGAAAAAAAATGTGTGTTGAAAAAAAAGCTATAAGTATATCAGCAGATTTATAATCCATAATTTTTCTTTTTTTAATCTCGCACAATAATTATTTACATAGAATTGGGCAGTTATTAGGTTAGGCCAATATCCGAAAAATTTATCTTGTTACTTGTCTTTTATAATCTAAACTTTTTAGAAAATTAATTATTTTTTGCGCGGATTAAAACATACATACATATAAAACATTTTCTCAATGACGCTGCATAATATCATTAAAATAAATACCTGCCAATGAATATTCTTGTTTTAATCATACTAACTATAAACATAATAAATTAGATTTAAAAATGCGAATACTAAACATCAAAAAAAATTTTTATAATATATACAGAGAACGTTGTTGCTTTAATTTTGTTCAAAGATAAAGAGATAAGCAAAGTTCTTTATATAAGAAAAAAAATAATTCTCGGACACTCCTCTTTGTTCAAACTGGTTATCTTTTTAAGATGACAATTTATCAAATGGTTTGTTTCATTTACGTTTTTTTTCGGTACATTTGCAGAAGAACCTTGACCACACCCTGAATTAAAACCAGTTGTGGTGCTGCTGGTGCTCTCCTTCACACCTTTCAGCTTTCATTCAGAGACCTCTCAATAGACAATCCTTTCTTTATTAGCCCGCCAAAGCTTTTTTATGTGTCAGGAACTCAATGTAAATAAAACTCTACATACAATTTTGAATGACTAATTCAATAAGCAATAATAATATTTTAAATAATCTTGAAGCGTTCTTTGTAATTAGAATCTAATTTCTAAGGTCTTTTTCTCCATTGTGTTTATTAAAGCTTTTGTGGTTTGTATTATTATTATTATGGGAATTTTTAATTATAGACCACATTTTGTATTAATTATTTATTAAAAATATATAAATAATTAATACAGAATGTGGTCTATAATTAAAAACTCCCATAATAATAATAATCTTTTTCTTCATCTGAACAATAAATATAACACAAAAACGAAAAATCTCTCGATACTAAAATTTTATACTTAATCTGAGTACGTAAGTAATTCTCAGGCGCCTCGAAGATTTTGAATAAAATCGACCAGAGTTCTAGTACTAATAATGTACTTCTTGAGTTTTCAAAATTAACTCTCGACATTGAAACTTGTAATCTAGTATTTTTGATTAATTTTATTTAATTTTTTTGGTCTTTGGAACATAGGCGTAATCAGGGGGAGGGGGCAGGGGGACCCAAAGCCCCCCTGTCTTGTGCTGAAAAATTTTTGTCTATTATAAACAAATGTATATTTTTCCCATTGTGGATTTTTTAATGACCTTATATAAGGAAAATAATTAATAATAATAATAAATAATTAATAATCTATGTATATATGAATTGTATAACCACACCCTCTCGTCCTAACCAGTGGTTGGTCCCCTAACAAGATGTCTGGCTACGCCTATGCTTCGGAACATTTTTGCTGTTTATTTAAAAAAAAAAATGTTTGCATTTGTTTTGAATACTATTGATTATAGAAACCCCTTTAAAAACAAATCCTGGTTCCGCCACTGCACTACATAAATGAAAATTTGTTAAATAATACTTTTATTCAAATTCCACTCACACACATAGGTCCAAGGGCGGATACAGGGGGGGGAGTAAAGGGGGTAATTACCCCCCCCCCGAGATTTGAAAAAAATACCTTTTTTTTGCAAAAAAATTTATTTTTCACGTAAAATTTTAAAAATTAATACTTAAAAATTTGATTTGTATTTATATTCTGGCAAACAAGTACAGAATGCGCCTTTAAATTACCGAAATTAAGAAAAAATTGTGTGCTGTGCGACGAGTCACTCCAGATTCCCCCCCCCCCCCCCCCCCCCCGAGAAACACCTCTGGATCCGCCCTTGCATAGGTAATAAATCATCTATTCATTACCATCTTCTTGTATAGTTTATATATGGTGTGAATAAAAAAAAGATTTTTTTGAATCATTAACTACAGAAATAATTTAAAATGATGAATCGCTTATATCAAGTTATATAGCGACAAATGAATAAAAATAAATAAATAAATAAATAAAGAACATATGAGGGGAAAATGTTATTAAAATTCTATCAATAAGGAATTGTAGACAAGCCAGATGTTGGCTTCCTTATCGAAGGACCTTCGGTAAAATTTTCAAAAAATTTCTGAACCTTGGCCTTGGATATCAAAAATCCTTTTGAAATGAATTCTGACCTTATAAAAAAAAAAAAGAAAAGAAACGTCTTCAAGGGTATTTTTGTTTAATGAGAATTTATATCACTTCTCTCTTCTCTTATTGAAATTAATGATTAGTTAATAAATTTCATTTGCACAAAAGAATTTTAAATGATGCAATGGAATTTAAGATTTATTATTTTTGTATTTTTTATTTACAAGTTGACAAAGACAGACACGATATATTTTTACCAGAGTTGGGTTTTATACACGATTTTGCAGTTTTATACAAAAATTGCGGATAAAACTTGTATAAAACGTATAAAATGTATTAAACTATAAAATGTATAAACTTGGATGCGCATGCGCAAACCCGACGAGAAGAATTCAAATAAAATTTCATTTTTCAATTATTAACATTTTGATTATATTATTCACTAAATAAAAACAAACAACATCGTCAATGCTTTAGAACATTTTAAAATATGAAAAGCTTTTAAGCTGTTTTTTCAGGGGGAGGGGGTTGGTTTTTTACAGTTTTATACCTTTTATACATCCCTAGTTTTATCCGCGATAGTTTTATACATGTATAAAACCGTGTATTATACTCGCGGAAAACGCCAACTCTATTTTTACACCCGAGTGGATATTAATAAGGGCCCTCCCCTCAAAAAAAAGCTCAAATTTTAAATAAGGAATTTCGGCGTGTTTAACTTCCCTCGCTACTATATGTTGTAAATTTATTTAAATAAAATTCTAACCCCTAGATGGCCGTATAAGCCAAAAAGGGTTAAAAAAAATTACTTGACTACCAATCAATTGAAATCGAGATGAGGGGGTCTAATTTGCCTTAGATGCCTAAAAAGAACTTAAATAAAATATTCTTTTTTCATGACTGAAAAATTAGAACTTAAAGGGCCCGAGCCCCCTCAAAATTAAAGGGGAAATTTAATGAAAAGATTTTTAAATATTATTTTTTTTTTAAAGGCATTTAGTGTTAGAGCAATTTTATTAGGAATATATAGTTGAGGTTTAGAGGGTTCCTGGGAGGGCCCGAGCTCAGGGGATTTATCTCCTCCTACCCTTCTTTCGCCGGCCTCGATCAAGATAGTGATGACTAGTCGACGAGTTTTCGTATTAGTTTTAAAAACAGAAAAAAAAATTTTGATTTAATTTAAACCCTGAAAAAAGGCAATGCCCATGCATCCGAATGTTTCAAAGGATGAAAATTGCTCTTGGAAATAGAAAAAAATTAAGAATTAGACTATCAGAGAGGCTTAAAAGGATAAAATGATTAACATACATTCAGATTAACATTTTTAAATCTAGTCGAAGTGACCATCGCCTTATATGGTTAGCTCGAATGTCTTAAAAAATCTATTAAATTATTATAAAATTAAATCAATCAAATCTATTAATTTCTCAATGAAATGTATTTTTTATTTCATCATTGAGTAAAGAGGGATTGAGTAACAACAAACGATAAACATAGTGTCGTAACAATAAGTGGGCGAATGAACGAACGCCTTCAGGTCTTCTAAGATTTTATAATAAAAATGAAATAAAGCAGTTATGCCATCAGAATGTTATGTGATTTTCAGGCATTTTATTATATATCGACACAAAAAATATGGTGTGACAAGCACAGAGCACAACTTTCTATTACCGATTTACAACTTTTTTACGATCCTAACAGTGTTATACCAAACTTCGCGGGTTCGGACCCAGGCAGTCCGATGATTTTATTTAAGCCATTTGGATACCAGATGGCTTAAATAGAAATGCCTGAACCCCCAATAGATATTTTCAATACAACGGTTATCGTCAAAAGTCTTGTATGGCCTGAGTTGCCGAGAAGACTGTGTGAATGTGTTATGAGTGAGTGTGAATGAGAAAAAGTGTGAATGTTTTTTTCAAAAAAAAAAAAAAAAACTTTTTAAGATTCCAAGAGTTTCTTCCTCTTTATTCACGCGTCCTCGAAATGTTCGAGGTAACTTGACGAACATGATTTAATGAATTATCGATAGAATTATTTATTTATGCTTTTTTCATATTCACTTTTTTAAGATATGATAATTTGGTGCAGTATAAATGTTTACATGTTGCAAGAAAGGAAAAGTCCTCGTCATAGAGCAGTCAGACAGTCTGGACATTCAGGGTTAGCTTGGTCTACCTGGCCCCTGACCTCACCTAAAATCTAACCAGGGTCAACTTGGGTGCTCATTTGCTTCCTCCTCCACACAAACCAAGAAAATTGAAAAACAAAGAAATATATCTAGCCTGATTTCTAGAACATAATAAATAAATAAGAAGACTCGCTGGTGTTGCGGGCTAGGATGTCGACCTTCAACACAGAAGAAAGCAGATTTTTTATCAGGAATCAAAGTTGGAAGAAAAAGCAACCAGGATTTTTTCTTTAAAAAATATATTTCTAACAACTAACGTTTCGGCCTTACATCTTCGGAGCTATAAAACAATGAAACAATTTTTTTCATACATATAGTTTCACAATCATTATTAGAGAATGAAAATCATACCTGTTAGATGGCATTATAGATATTAGGGTGTCCCTTATTTTTCGATTTTTATTTTTTTTTTTAGATATACCCTCTAATTTTTTTACTTATATTATAAAACACTCGTAAATAAAATTTGACCCCATTTGGAGTTCATTTACCCACCCCCTAACCGTCTTGGTCAAAATTTAAAAAAAAAATTTCTTTTACGTATACATTCTCATTTTGTTTATTATATTAAAAAACACCCACAAAACAAATTTTACGTCAATCATTAGCCCCCCCCCCTCCAAACCCCCTGTGAAAAAATTTCGAAATTTTTTTTTCACGAATTAATTAGCTGGAATCTTTCAAATGAAATGAAATAAATCCCTTATTTTCCTATGGGAAAAACCAACGTCATCTCTTGCCGCCTAGAGTAACTCGGTACTGAATCGTCTTGTAACGCACCTTAATACGAAATTTAATTTTTTTGAAATAATTTAATTGGAAAATAACAAAACAAGAAATTAAATGCCAATATTTACTTATAATACTACTTAATGGACATACAAAATGGAGAACGTACAAGTAAAAAAATTTTTTTTTTAATTTTGATCAAGACGGTCGGGGGGGGGGGGGGAATGAACTCCGAATGGGGGTCAAATTTCATTTACGAGTGTTTTATAATATATCCTGAGAGGTGTGACTTCGACCGAAACGTCGACGATTAATAATTAAATAGTTTTTTATTTAATTTCCTTGCTGCAAGTCTCCTATACCCAATTTATAATATAAGTAAAATATATAGGGTAAGAGAAAGTAAAAAATTAGAGGGTATAACTAAAAAAAAAATAAATAAATAAAAATCGAAAAATAAGGGACACCCTAGTATATACAGTACGTATATTCGGCTCTGTATTACGTATTGACCTCTGATGTAACATGGGAATTTTTTTTTTTGTTTAAGAAATCATCTTTTTTTCTCATTCACGAATAGAATTTATATTTTTATGCCTAATATAATTACACCCCACGGCAGTACAATATCGTCTAATGAATTTTTATCTTCTTATTGTTATTTTATATACATAAGAAATTTAATCCAGGATTTAACTTGTTTCTTAATTTTAGCGGTAGGTGGCATTACAGGCTTATTTTGAGACATTTTTAAAATTATCTCTATATAAGGTAGTTTAACAAGACTGTGAGTGTTCTTTTATTGGCGAGGCCAAACATCCTATGGCCTCCGGGAATTGAACCCAGGATCTCCAGTCTTTCCGGAGGCCATTGGATGTTTGGCCTCGCCAATAAAAGAACACTCACAGTCTTGTTAAATATATCTATGACTAGTTAAGTCCGAATCGAGGTATTTTGAAAACTATTATCTTATTTAAATATATAGATTTCAAAAAATATTTAACTATCTCTATATAGGACGGTAAAATTCACCGTCCTGTTCAGGTAAATGTGGATGAATTCCAAAATAAGCTTTTTAATCAGGTTTTCGTCTGTCTGAAGCACTTCGACTGACTCGAAATCGAAAACATGATTAAGATCTGCTGCATGCCGAGACAGCGCAACAGTATCATCTTTATTTTTAACATTGGTATTGCGTTGTGAAATTCTTTTGTGAAGATACTGGCACGTCTGCCCAACATTCGACAGCTCACAGTCCTTACAATTATTACATTTGATTTCTGCAACAATGGTGTTGGATCTTGTTGCTGTACAAGAAAGACAATTAAAAAATTCTAAAAATAAGCCTGGTATGTCCCCTACCGTTAAAATTAAAAAATAAGTTAAATCAGTGATTAAATTTGATATGTATATAAAATAGAAGATAAAAATACATATACGGTATATATATATATAAGTTGACTATGCAGCTTCTTTCACCTATGACTGATGTTCGGTTGAAAAATCAATAAAAACACAGTTTTTATTTTTAAGTTATGTTATTAATGGTCAACTGCCTTGAACAAAGATCAGTTTCGAAATATAATCATCTTCAGTACCTATAATAATATCATAATACATTCAAATATTATTATTATTATTTTTTTTTTTTATAACTTAAGATTAACAATTTTTATTTTTTTTTTTATTATTAACACTATTTAAAATTTTTCATTATAGAGAAATTGTTAAACAAAAAATTATTCTTATGTTGCACCAGAGGTCAATAGGTAATACAATACCAAACATATATACATGACATCTAACAGGTATGATTTTCATTCTCTAATAATGATTGGGAAACAGTTGTTTTTTGAGGTTGACTCCTTTATATATGATTGTTAAACTACAGTATATGAATGAAAAAAATTTTTTCATTGTTTTATAGCTCCGAAGATGGCCTTGACCAACCATAAAAATCTGGTAGTATAAGGGTATTTTATTTTATTTTATGGCTGGTGGAATTTGTATCAGGAATCAATTCTCAATTCAAAATTCTGGCTGCTTTTTCTTTTAACCTGATAGAAATTCCACCAGCCATAAAATAAAATACCTTTATACTACCAGTTTTTTGTGTCGAAATAGATTTGAACACACAGCCCGATGTTCTTTTGAAGGATACACTTTTTTGAAATCAGGGATCCTTAAAACGAGTATTTCCATCAACATCCTCGATCCATAGAATTTTTGACACGATCGTAATATTACACCCAAGATTTTTTTAGGATAAAATTGGAAAAATCTAAAAAAGTATATCAATAATTTACTAGTACTCGAATTTTCCCAAATATGAGAAAATAGAGCAATTTCATATTGGTACCAGAAATGGTAATGAAAAAGATTTTTAGAGTTTGTGTCGAAAAAATCTGGTGTACTTGCATAGCACACAACTCCCCGCCCCGGCCCACTCAAATGTACAATTTCTTATTAGTATGGGAAAATATTTATATTTTGTACCATGCCAACCTCTCCTATACCAAACGTCGCGGGTTCGAAGGCAGTCCGATGATTTTATTTAAGCCATTTGGATACCAGATGGCTTAAATAGAAATGCCTGAACCCCAAATTGATATATTAATTACAACGGTTATCGTCAAAGTCTTATATGGCCTAAGTTGCCGAAAAGACTGTGTGAATGTGTGTGGAGTGGAGTGTGAATGAGAAAAAAGTGGAATGTTTAACATATAAACAATCAAATGTACATTGTTCGTTTATTAGTAAAAGCAAAATGCCATTGGAGGATAATCGCGGAAGTAATTCTGGAGATTACTTATTTTCAAAGCAATTTATTGGAAACATATAAAACCACTATAAAATATGATTCTTCAACAATGAAAATTATAAACTAAAAATAATTTCCTTAGTAAAATTTTTAGGGAAAATGAAATAATAAAACTTTTTTCATCGTCACAAAATTTGTTCTAATAAGCAATTGCAAAAATAGACTTTAAAATAAATAACTATCCTTTTCTCAGATTATTGAGTCAACTTGCACACTAATGAAAAGCAATATTCCAAATTTCACATATATTGATACTCGTTATTTGTTATACATGTTTTTATAAAATTAAATTAGAACAGTTGATTGAAGGATGCAGTTAAATATTGAACTTGATATGCAGCAGTTTCCAAACTTTATTTTACCACCCCCCACCCCACCCCTTTTATAAAATAATACAAAAATTTTGATTGGTAAAAAATTTATTAATACAAACTATTCTAAAAATTTCTTGAGTTGGATGGTTGTAGATATTCAATTGGAAGAAAGGAACCTTCCCGGGAACAGCAGCCATGTGAAATAAAAAGCTTTATATTCTTTTGCTGACGTTTCGGGGGCTAGTCGTACTCATCCTCAGGGCAAGCAAAATTGTTAACATTTGGTACAGGTTATTCAGTACTGGAATTTAATTTGATATTTATACATGTATTTATTAGTTTTTAGCCATCAAACTATCTACAATAATAAAATCTATTCTTCGACTAAAACGTTATGACTGACACCGCAACTAAATAGCAAAATCATTTGCTATTTAGATGCGATGTCAGACGGCAAAAGAATATAAAGGTTTTTATTTCACCTGACTGCTGTTTCCGGGAAGGCTCCCGTCACTTTCTTCCTAACTATTATATTATTTATTTTATTTATAAAACTTTAGCAATCATTTAGAAAATTCCTCGCTGTGGCTAATATTTGCGCCTCCCCTTAGACTAGTTCGCGCCTCCCAGTTTGGAAAACGCTGCAGTAATGAAAAATTATTTTTTAATACCTGACTGCAATTAACTTCCATTCTATTCACCACTGCCACTCGCACTACATCAAATTTAAATGATGCATATATTATTCTTTTATTAATTGGACTATTTAGTTAGAAAGTGGTGTAAGCCCATTTAAAAAAAAATGAGATTTGACATATTTATGATTAAATTAATGAATATTTTCTATGTATAACTATCTAGTGGTAAATTCAATCCCATGTTTTGTTCAATTGAAAATTGGTCGGTAAATAGATTTTTTAATAAACAAATATGTTAACCTTTCATTTTCTCGAAACAATAGAAAATGGACTTACACCACTTTCAAAATAAAAGGTAAAATTATAGATGATTTTTATAAAATTAAATCTTATAAATTCATCTAAAAATTACTGGACAAAAATAAAATTTCCCCAATTTTATTTGTTTTTAATCTTTTCCTTTTCTCTAAAAGAAAGTGTCCCTCTTTGGTAAAAAGTCTTTTACTCGGGATGCTTGTTGCACTGACGCAAAGTCTACTTAAAGCTAACTTGTAGAGTCGAGGATAGACTGCTTTCCTGTCACTCCACCAATTAAATGGATTTCCGTTTCTGGAGAGAAGAGGTTCGGCAATATAATTCTCAACTTCCATGATTCTTTCCGCTGTTGGATTATCTCCAGAAATCTACAAATAAAAAAATTATTTAAAAAAAATGAATTAAAAAAAAAAAAAAAAAAAAAATTATTTACCTTTTTTATACTAACGTCGAATTCTATCCAAATCACCGAAGACGATGTAGAAGGAATGTCTAAATCTTCAGTTATCAAAGATCGGGACAAAGACTTTACTTTCTCCACTAATGTTCTATGAGCTTCGTGGTACCGAGCAGAATTGTTGAAGCCTTGATTTTTAAAACGAGGGTCCAAAATAATCGCCTCAGCAATTACTTGATTTTCTTCCAAACTTTCAAATCTATTTTCCAGCTCATCTAAGAAAATTCTTTTAAATTCAGCAATTTGCTTTGATTTTTGATTAAGCAAATTAATATTTTTTTTCATAACTTGCAATAATATTGATATTTTTGAAATGGTCACTCTCTTCTCATAACTAATTTCTCTTGTTACTTCCAAAAATAGTGATATTATTTTACGGATCTCCTCTATAATATCCCATTCCTCCCATGTAAATGTATATTTTTTATCGACATTTAATTCATCCACTAATGTTATTATCAATTCCTTGCTTTTTAAGATTCTATCAAACATTTCAAAAGTAGAGAGCCAGCGTGTAGGAATGTCTTGTATAAATTTTAATTTAGGTAATCCTAGATAATCTTGATTTTCTTCTAATCTGGCTCGAGCCTTATTATTTTCTTTAAAAAATTTGATCACTAACTTTGTTTTTGCGATTATTGGTTCAATGACTAAAAGAGCTTTTTGCACAATTACATTTAGAGAATGACCAAAACATTCTATATGTGGCCAACCACATTGTTGTACTGCTGAGGATATACTTTCATTACCATCTGTTGTAACACCAGATACTTTATTACTGATTTTCCATTCTTTAACTACATAGTTCAACCATTGTGATAAATTTTCTTCAGTATAATTTTCAGGAAATTGCGAACAATCTAAAAGAGATGTACATAAAGAGTCAGAGTCAAAATAATGAGCTGTTAAGGTAAAATATGTCCTCCCTTCATCCGATGTCCAGGTGTCTGTCGTAAGACATACAGCTGGAGTGGACAAAAGTTTTGATTTTTTAGATTGTAGGGTTTCAGTGTAAACTTCACGTATTAAATTGTTAGATAATGTTTTTTCAGATGGTAAATGGTAGCGAGGATTTAATAATTGTATAAATTGTCTGAATTCAGGGCATTCCACTAAACTTAATGGATGAAATTCTCTACACACCATTTTTATTAATTGTCGGTCTAAAAGAAGGCTTTTTTTCAATGGGATAGGATTAATAACTTCAATGAATGAATTCATTGGGTTTGGAGTAGAATGTTTCAATGTGCTTTGTTTAACAGTTGGTGAAGTGTTTTTTCTCATTTCTGATTCCGTTGCATCATGTGAGGTTGAAGGTTTAGGTGAGATTGATAATGACACTGCAGATGAAGGCCAAAAATAAAGCGATTTCAGTGCATTCTCAGATTCATCCATATCAGGTTCATGTGAAGATCGAGAATCAGGACTGGATGCTTGCTTTTTAATCCTTTTATGTATTTCAACATTAGGATGTTTTTTTCTCAAGTGCCTTGACAAATTGCTCATGGAGCCTCGAACCGTACTTATATGTGCATTACAATATTTGCACAATCCCCTATTTTTAAGAGGAGTAAAATGATTCCAAATAAGACTGGTCCTCTTTACCATTTCTAAAAAAGAAATAAAATTCATGTGATTAGAGGTGATTTTATTATTAAAGTTAAAGTTATTAGAATTTTATTTTTCAGGATGTATAGATTTTTCTAAAAAAAAAAGTTATTTGTGGTTTTATTATTTTCTCATAATATAGGCCTATTTATTAAAATAATATATATCTATGTTATATCCTATGATAATACTCGAATAGAGAAAGTATTGTGATCATGACCGAAATTCAATGACGAGATTTTCATGGAAAATGAACGTTTAAAGAATCACTGAATACAATAAAGTGGCTCCCACAAAATGATCTACCTGTTTGTGAGCAAAATAACTCAAGGGCGGAAAGGGCTACGAGGTTGAAATTTGAATATTTAAGATTAGATACTCCCCGGGCATACACGAAGGTATGTCTGGTAAATATATAAATATATATATATATATATATATATAATCGTATGGAGGAAGGCCGTCTAATTTACAGGTAAGGTGAAGAAAATAGACTTAATTCGGCCCAAAATTATTTATTACCAAGGTCAATGATAATAAATAATTTTGGGCCGAATTAAGTCTATTTTCTTCACCTTATATATATATATATATATATATATATATAAAAACGTGAGGATATAAATATATAGTATAAAGTAATGTTTAAAAACATATATGTAATCATTATTTATTAACTAAAATAGTAAAAAAATAGGTACAGTGGGCGCAAGGGCGGATCCAGAGGTGTTTCTCGGGAGGGGGATCTGGTGTGACTCGTCACACAGCACACAATTTTTTCTTAATTTCGGTAATATAAAGGCGCATTCTGTACTTGTTTGCCAGAATATAAATACAAATCAAATTTTTAAGTATTAATTTTTAAAATTTTACATTTTAAAATAAATTTTTTTTTAAATCTCGGGGGGGGGGGGGGTAATTACCCCTTTACCCCCCCCCCTTGAGTGGGCGCCAGAAGTGCCTGATCTGCTCGAGAGTGGAGCCTTGTGTTAGTCAACCAAACCAATATTTTTAAAATAAATAAATCATCTTTTTTTAATGCAACTGAAGGAGGAAAGCTACTTTTAAAATAAAATTTCATAAATCCAAGCCTTTTGGTTGCCTAAGCTCAAAGCTCCACTTTCGAGTAGATCAGGCACTTGTGGCGCACACTATACCATCACGTTAAAAAAAAGAAAAAAAATGTAAAAATTAATTTAAAACAATTTTTTATTTAAAAAACATAAGATGATGCCTATTTTTTTACTATTTTAGTTAATAAATAATGATTACATATATGAGTAAGGGGTTGGAGAGAAATAACCAGCAAATTTATAGCTCCACCTGACGTCCTTTTATTTGGCAGATATTTCGATGCGTAGAACACACATCATCTTCAGTGCCGCGAGGATATAGTAGGTGGGCTTAGTCTATTTATATCAAATGCCTTAGGGGCGTTATACATAACGGAGGTGCCTTCTCTAAGCTGATGACCGCTCTGTTATGGGCACAGAGCGGTCATCAGCTTAGAGAAGGCACCTCCGTTATGTATAACGCCCCTAAGGCATTTGATATAAATAGACTAAGCCCACCTACTATATCCTCGCGGCACTGAAGATGATGTGTGTTCTAAGCATCGAAATATCTGCCAAATAAAAGGACGTCAGGTGGAGCTATAAATTTGCTGGTTATTTCTCTCCAACCCCTTTACTCTACTCATCCCAGCCTAATATTCAAACTACGATTACATATATGTTTTTAAACGTTACTTCATACAATATATATATATCTTCATGTATTCATATATTTATTTACCAGACATGCCTTCGTGTATGCCCGGGGAGTATCTAATTTAAATATCAAATTTCAACCTCGTTTCTGCGCAAACTGAAGGAGAACTAAATGTTAAGCTGTGAGCTTTGGTGCTCTTAGATTTACCTCCCCCTCCCGTATCCTTCGTTTAATTTTTCGCTAACAACTACCGCGCGTGTAGCCTAGAGTTGTATTTCTATTGCGCTACGGTGCTCCCCAGGTGGGCAAAACCCACTGGGTTTTTTAATAAAAAGAAACCCACTGTTATTTGGGTTTTATCAGGTTTTTTACTTTTTCTTACTTATACGTATATGAAATATATATATATCATCATTATCGTTTATTGATCATAACTCCCATATTACTGTACCGATCGGGATGAAATTTTTTTGTTATGTTTATGTACAAAATCTCCCTTTGATATGTCGCATTTTAAAAAGGTTATAATGAAAAATTTGAAAATTTACTGTTTAAAAGTGTTAAGGTGATTTAGTTCCACTTTCAAACTTTATTTAATTATTTATCAACAATAAGATTTTAACAACTCTAATATTTAATCATTATTCAGGCCTACGGGCTTGGTCTTCTAGTTGGTAGCGTGCCTACCTTCTATACCGAACGTCGCGGGTTCGATCCCAGGCAGTCCGATGATTTTATTTAAGCCATTTGGATACCTGTCGCAGCAGCTTATTAAACTAATCAATTCTCTTCCCAAGTTAATTAATTTATAGTTTAAGAGTGACTGGATGACCATTAATTATTAGAGTTGTTAAAATCTTACTGTAGAAAAATAAATAAATATAGTTTGAAATTGGAGCTAAATCACCTACACTTTAAACAGTCAATTTTCAATTTGTCCATTATAACTTTTTTAAATGCGACATATCGACGGGAGGTTTTTTACATAAACATAAAAGCATATTATATAGCTGGAAAAAAAATTTCATCCCGATCGGTAGAGTAATATGGCAGTTATTATCAAAAAACCAAGTGGAACTAAATCACCTTAAGGCACTGTATATATATATATATATTCGATGTCGAAATTTTTATGGAAATACACTTTCTGGTCCCCGGAGTTCAAAAAAGTGGGTCCCCCAAATTGGTCAGTCTGTGAAAAAAATACCCCCCCCCCCCCCCCCCAAGGAGTGAAAATAAGCTTTTGAACAAAATCGGCCAAAAAGTACTAGTACTTTACTGATGTACTTTTTCAGTTTTTTTTTTGATTTTCTCAAAAATTGCTCCAAAGATTTTGATTAAAATTCATAAATTAACTATTTTTTAGATGCTTTTAAATGTATATTCTCATTTTGCTTATATTTCAAGGATTTTTTTTTGCAAAAATATTGAAATTTATATAAGACTGACTAGAGCAGAAAAGATAAATCACACCTAACTAAAAGAAACTTAGGAGATTAAATATAAATAATTTAATAAATTAAAATTGAATTGCATTTCATTTAATAAAAATTTGAAGATTATTTAATTATCTTTTATATAACAATTAAATTAAATTAGTATTACAATTTTTTAAAGAATAAAAGTGATTATTTATTTTAAAGGATATTTTTTTTTTAAATTTCTTGCAAAACTCTATTTTGAGATGAATGATCCTACCAAACGGTCTCAAATTAGAAGACTCATTAGAAAATGACCGGACCAAAAAACATTTGACAACAAAAAGCGTTAAACAATAAAAATTAAGTATATATAGTAAAAAAATGAGAAAAACAAAAAAATATCGAACTAAGGTACTTTTTAGAAATCTCATGCTAGTAAAAGTTTTGACTTTTTTTTGCATGCCAACAAAAATATTGCATTTTATAAAATGAGAATACATACCAAATTAATGTAGTAAATAAAATTAGTTGTAAATACGGATAATCCAAATAAAATCAAAGAAAAATTAATAAATTTTAATGAACTAAAGGAAATAAAAAAGTGAGAACGATTGCATTTATGACTCTATCAAAGAACGAAGGGCTCGATGAAGTGTCTCAAATAACGATAATTCACGAACAGTTCACGAAGATATCCGAGAACATAGTTCTTAGTTCCTATCCAGAGATATATAACATAGATGGTGAATTCAATAACAAAAAGAGAATCATTTTTTTTTTTAACGAGTCATTTAAAAAAATTAATTGTTTAAAGATTATCTGCCTTCAATAATCTAAATAGAATTAGATTAGAATAAAACTATATAATTAGTAATTTGGTCTGAAATGTCAGTTTTTAAAAAATCTATGGAAATTTGAAATTGGCGCCCAAAATTATTGCGATATTTTATTAAATTTGCCCATCAATCGTAGGTTGGGCAGGTAAAGTTAATGTCCTCCTGATGTAATCCTAGAAAAAATCGAAATTAATTGTGTGTTTTGTCTGTGATAATTTTTTTCGTCAACGAAAACTCTGGTGTGACTGTAGCACAGCACACAGCACTACTTCTCTTACCTTGGGTAATCGATCTGTGCTTGTCACACCAGATTTTTTGTATCGACATATAGAACCTATTTAGTTCCCGACAGTACAGTACATTTGAATTCAATTTCAGATATAAAATTTATAAATATGGGAAAATATTTGCCATTTCTCCTATCTTTCCTATGAAATACATGAGTAAAGTGGTCTTCAGAAGATTTAAATGGCAAAATGATAATATATATTTTAAAGAGCATCTAAAAAATAATTGATTTTTAAATTTTAATCAAAATCGTTGGAGCGAATTTTGAGAAAATTGAAAAAAAAAAAAAAAAAAAAAAAAACTGAAAATGTACATCAGTAAAGAACTAGCAGTTTTTGACCGATTTTGTTTAAAAGCTTATTTTCACGCCCTAGGGGGGTGCTTAACGAAAATATAAAAAGTCAATTGCTTCATGCTTTAAATTGAACACAGACAGACAGACACACAGGCAGACAGACTATGCCGCGAAAACCACTTTTTTGGATTAAGGGGATCTCAAAACGTGTATATCCATCAAAATCCCGACATCGAATTTTTGACATGAATCCAATACTTTCTCTCTCTATATATACATGTATATTAGCATATACATGTAGGTATGAGAAAGTAAAAAGTAACAGCTTGTGGTCATTTAAAAAAAAAAAATTATTTTTTTCAAGTGGTAGAAAATAAAAAAGAAACAAAATCTAAAACATTCTTCGATCTACCAGTAGTTTAATATTAATACCTCATGTCCAAATGTAGAAAAGTTTCTTGAATGAAGAGGTAAATGGCTAAGCAGAACAAGTTGCAGATTAAGGAACTGAAGTTAGCTCGAGAAATCTCCCTCGGGATTGAAAGGTGGGTGATAATCTCACCGTACAGCAAGACACGAATGGGTCAATTTCAATTCTAATAATGAAAGCGATGAAAGGTTGTTTAATGAAATTGGAATATGCGGAAAACAAGCGAAAAAATAAACAGGAATCCAAATAATGTTAGAATTTTTACTTGGATGAAATCTTGCTCTAGCATTTTTTCTTCTAAGTAAATCAACTTCAGCAACGCCATTTAAGAATTCTCGACGTTGTGCTTGTTTCAATTTTATCACAGGGAATAAATTGCAAAATGTATGCCAAACTTGCTCATAAAAACGTTATCCCCTCCGTTTATAGAATAGCTTCTCATGCCATGTTTTATAATTTTGGAACACGTTCCATAATTGTATAAATTGATGCACTGATGATGGATTGCGTTTAGGCAATCGGAAATATTTGCCAATAAATTATTTTAATGTGGAAAGCAGTCGCTGGTTTGTTTTTTCTCATAACATTATTTTGACTGTTATATATTAATAGTTTTCGATATCTATAAATATGAAAGTTGGGCCAAACGTCCGGTGACTTGGTGCAAAGGTAAGCACAACGATTCCTTGGAATGGTTTTCTTTATTCTTGATAAGATTTTTCTTTTTGCTATATTTGTATTTTTTTTTTTTTCATTAGTTGACTAATAATTTTATTAAAGCATAACCATTAATAATATACCTGTAAAAAATGAAATAATAGAAAAGATTATTATAAATATTATTTTTATAGTAAAGAAGATAAAGAGATTACATACCAAATGTCTTTCTTTATGAAAATTATCATTCATTATTTCTTATTGCATGTTTAATTATGGAATAAATATTTTTGAAAATTCCTTTTTAACCAGCGGAAGTAATCTTTTTGAATTTGCTTTTCCTATTCATCATTATTTTATTATTCATTCTGACTCTTGATTATTTTATTGAATTGCTTTTTAAAGAGATATAATAAATATGTATTAATATTTAAATATAATATACTTTGGGAAGTTGAAATATTTTTTTAGCCGTTCAATAATGGGTCGGAAAAGATTTTTTTTGGTTAGAAAATCATCAGGTGTGTTCATAGAATCTTCTATGAAATTGTCTATTTTCCACCGTTGACTGTTATTTCATAGATAGTATTAGAATATTCAGAATATCATCCGTCTGAAAAAATAACATTTTAATTATTTAGACATAAGTATATTTAATTAGATATAAGCCTATTATTAAAAATATTACCTTTCAGTATTTGGTCCTGTAATTTTGTTTCTAAAACGAGTATATGAATATTAATCCATTACAGAATAGGAGGCTCCAAGGTCTTCAAAAATCACTTTGTTCACGCATCTCATTTTTAATTGTTCCTACAATAATTATTTACTTATGGAAAATATTTAAATGAGTGAATTCTGTATTAAACATGTTATAATCCTGACCTGAAAAAAAAATTTCAATTAGCCTTAATTCTAATCAGTAAATTTATAACAATTTTGAATTAGTGTTCTAATTTATTTATGTTTACCTTTAATTTCCCAAAAAAACACTAAATAAAAAATAAACACTAAAAAAGTTATTTTCATTTACTACAACAAAAGGTGTATGTAGTGAATAAAAATGATAAAAAAAAAGAAATAGAGTTAAGTGTTATCCCTTTAACACAAGGGAGGCTCCAAGGTCTTCAAAAATCACTTTGTAGAAGGTGCATGCAACTAAGCACCTGACATTTTCTGTCATCTCTCTTTAAGTTTTCCGGCAATCATTATTTATTTATGGAAAATATTTAAATGAGTCAATTGTGTTATTAAACATGTTTTAATTCGTGACCTAAAAAAAAAAAATTTGTATTCAGTTAATTTATAACAATTTTGAATTAGTGTTCTAATTTATATATGTTTACCTTTAATTTTCCAAAAAATCTTCTCTCAAGCTCATATAAACACTAAATAAAAATAAACACTAAAAAAGTTATTTTCATTTACTACAACAAAAAGTGCACGTAGTAATTGAAAATAATAAAAAAAGAATAGCAAGAAGATTTTAAATAATTGCTTGCCGAAAACAAATTATATAGTCTATATATATATATATATATATATATATATATATATAAAGACATTTTTGTTTGTCTGAATTACTCATTCTCTCTTTTACCATTTTCAAGAGAAAATTAGGAGGTAATGGTGGAGGGGGTTGGGGGCAAATTTGGTGGATGACTCAGAATTTTTAAACTGGAGGAGTTGGGTGTGTTAATTGTGTTCGGTTTGGTTGATGCCTCAATCTGCCTACTCCCCAAGTCGGTGTGTTGGTGGTGGTTGGGATGTCAGAGGTCTGGGCTCTGAGGAATGGATGGGGTTGGGTTTGGTGGTTGGGTTGATTTGGGGCCCACCCCGACTTGGGGAGTAGGCAGATTGAGGCCCCAAAGTCACCCAAACCAACACAAACCCGATTCACAGAACCAACCACTGTCCATTCCTCAGGACAAACCCAGACCTCTGAGCATCCACCAACACACCACCAACACACCGACTTGAGTAGCAGATTGAGTATCAACCTAAACCGACCAATTCACACACCCAACCTTCCTCCAGTTCTCAGAGACCAATCCACCCTCTGAGTCATCCACCAAATTGACTGGGGACCAGACCGACCCCGAACAACCCCCTCCACCATTCCTCCTAACTTCCTTCTCTTGAAATGGCTCCAAAGAGGAAACGTCAGTAAATCTCAGCACCCCACCGACTTAACCCGAAAACTTGTTTCGCTCATCGTCGCGGAAACCTTCAAGAACAATAATATATATATATTTACCGTAAACCGGGAGTCTGAGGAAATCAGAACAGCGAGAATGAATGTGATTTTTTGGATTACAAGCAAAGGAGTGAGGGGGCTAACCTGGAAGAGATCCTACCTAGTCTAACACAAAATACGAAGACAATAGAGAGAGTAACCCCGTCTCCACCATCAGATCGGTGGAGCCCTCGGGTTCCTAGCCTCAAGGATTGCAATTTTGACCCTCCAGGCTATTCCTGCTTTGCTCACAGAGCCGCCTCAAACCCACTCTCAAAGATACAAAAACATCAGACTCCCGAATGCGTCTACAAAAGACGTCTTTTCGCAAAACACAAGAACACTTGAGAACCTGGGCTTCAATCTTTCAATTAGATGTGGCCACATCTCCTTATGAAATAAATCAACGTGAATAACTTTCATTTTAGCTCCCCGTTTGGATCCTAAATTAAAGAAACAAATCAAGGCATCCTAACAAAACGAACTAGCTAAAAGATTAGAGTAGGCACCTGAAGCTAATAACAATAACAACAAATATCCAACAGAGGCCTAAAATGAAGGTATTCTCGTTAATTTCTCCACTATTAGATTCACGAAGAGTAGCTGCAGGTTCCAAAAAAATCCCTCTCGTTGGCATGGTGCACCCTCCACCCCTCTATATTTAAATCTTTAAACTACATTTAAGATGTGAAAATAAATTTTTTAAATTTTAAATATCGAAAAGTGAATACTATTAAATTTGTATTCGTTTAGCAATCACACCTTAAGCCCTGGGTACGATGAAGATGATGAAATCCCTCGGCGAAAGAGGCTCTTTACTATTTGGAGTCAGCTGAAAGAAAGAACATCCTAATAAGCTAATCTAATCTATCCCCTTTAATATTCTTGCACCATGCATAATATACCTTTGTTCTGTTGACCCTCAGGAATCTGTAATAAAAAAGAAAAAAATGAAATTAGAATAACATCATTTCTATATTTGTGGATTTATGTGTGTATGTCTAGAGGATAAAATATTTACCTCCTGAGGGGTTGACGGTTGCTCGAAGCTCCTTGCCTGGCACTCGTAGAGCTGATCCATTGAAGCTCTCTGCACTTGATCTGATCCAGTTGTTTGCACTAGTTAAACACTGAACACTAAACACTGAACACAATTGCACTGGAGAACACAAACCTGCAAAAGAGAAGAGGTTTAAGAATCAATTCCTTAAAGGTCTAGGAATCTAGTAAAAATAATTTTCCATTAGGATGTTACGAATGAAGTTTAAAGGAGTACAATGCCCAGGGATTTATCTCCACCGGCCCTTCCCTGTGTATGACCCTACCTATAATCGATATTAGACAGGTGCGTCTCGAGAAGTGAAAAGTTAAAAAACATAAACATTTGGATCCAAGGGGAGGATGTGGGGAAGATTTTGTCGCTTAAAATGCAAAAAAATCATTAAAAATGATCGATTTTATCTTTTTGTTTTTTTTTTTTTCTAGCAGTTTTTCACTGCTTTTCTACATATTCCAACTAACAGTCCCCCCTCATCCTTCATTAAACACCCCTTAACAAAAAAAAAAAATATATATGATAAAGCGGGTGAGGTGTGAATGATTCCAAAGCCCTCACAGGGAAGATGGAAAATTCACAGCTCCACGCTGCCCAGTCAGTCGAATTCGCAAATATGCGGTTATAACTAGCTTTTTTTTGGGCGGATCTTTATTATATAGACAAATTCTTCTATGTCTATATTTGCGAATTCGACTGACTTTGCTGGTTATATGTAGAAAATCAGAGAAAAAAATTACGAAAAAAAAAACAGAAAAAATTGATGATTTTTTTGCAATTTAAGGGAAAAAATCCTACCCTTTCTCCCCCCCACCCCCCTTAAATCCCAATGTTCATGTTTTTGAACTTATCACCTCACTAGACCTACAGAAGAAATATTAAGGCTAAAATATTCTTTTTCATCCCTCCACATTTAATTCAAGGACCTAAAATTTACGAAAAGGTGGTAATAAGTAGGGGGAAGAATTTCATTTTGCCTATTAGTGTTAATTGAAAGTCAATGTGACATGTCCCCCAAGTTGGGCCCCAACCATATTCGATTTTTTGCCGTTACCATGAAAACCGTTTTCCTTCTTTCTCCCTCTCCTTCTTTTACTAAAAAATGTTAAAGGATTTTTTTTTAATAAATTGAATGGCCTCCAAAAAATTACTGAACCCCCTCCCCACCCCCTCAAAAAAATTCTATATACGTCCCTGATATATGATGCATAATAAACAAACACCAGGGAACCTGAGTTATAACCTTTTGTTATAATGAAAAAGGGCGATGAATGGACACCGAAACTTCTATAAAGAATGAAATTCGCTTAACAACAATTAGAATAGTAATATCGCATATATTAAATATTTAAATAGAGATTCAGTATAAAATCAAGATAATTTCCACACTTATTATGTTGTTCACAAATTTCGATGCCAAATAATACATTTCTTGCAAAATTTTTTTATTCTAATCTATAGTTTGATCCTTAATGAATGTATCTAACTATAAAATGTAAATGTACTTACCAAAATGTTGAAATTATAGGAATCCTGGGCCAAAAAGACACGGGCCTGTTGTCCATGTCAAGTCCTCTGCTGGCTAAAAGCGATACTTTGTCTGAACTTGAGTCGAGCAGACAAGCGCAGGCAAGTCATAGTAGGTTAAACTAGAAAGAAAAAAGAAAGAGAATTAGGAAAAACTTTTCAACTCATACGTATATATTTACAGTATATATACACATTTAATAGATAATTTAGTAAATATTTTGTTGAATATTTGCCATAATTGGGACAAAAAGTTCTATCCAATGCTTTACAATAGGAAAATTCTCGATTTTTCTATTTGGTGATTTTTCTGGGCTGTCTATAATGTCCTAATCAAAAGGATGCAAAAGAAATTTCATTTAAAGGGAAGTCGATCAAACAGAGTGTGACCGATAGGGCCAGACCATTCTCCAATTATATATATACTGAACCCTGTTGAAATGTTAAAAAAAAAATTTTTAAGTAAAAATAAATTAAATTCTGAAAATCTTTAAATTTACTTTGATCCCATTGAGAAATTAAAATTTTCACTAAAAAGAAAAAAATAAGATTCCCCAAAAACAAATTGACTGGATTAGGCAAATGTTAAGTTATAAATGAATCTTGATTTATATATATTTAGCACGTTTTATTAATTTATGAAAAATCTTACTGTAATGTTAGTTATTGTGTGGCTTGTGTGAACCAATAAGTTTGTTAAATATATTAATGTATAAGCCGTGATTGTTTGTTAATTTGAGATCCCAAAGGGTGTGGATGTGTTTTTTATGTGATTGATTAATATGTTGTATCGTGTATTATTTAACTTTTAATTAAATATATTTATACTATTAATTCTAGTCCCTTATTCCGATATACGCTCTTATTTGATATTAAAAATAAATTTCCATATTATTTTTTATTTCATTTTGGAAGCTTTTCTCCATTTAAGGCCTCTTTTTAAAAAAAATTTTTTGTGATCAGTAAGAAAATGAATTTAGTAAAATAATTTAAAATAAATAACTTGTAGTTGATTAAATATAATCAGGATCTGTCAAAATAAATAATACAAATATATTACATATATATATGACAAGAATCAGTGTGATTCAATATATATAAATGAGGATATAAATTCATAAATGATTTTGATAAATCTATTCTCTTCTCTTTCAAATTGGGAAATCATCTTTTATGAAAATTGATTTATTGTAATATGTATATACATGAACATGTGAGCATCTCAAATATTCAAAGGAATTATTTAAAAAGAAGCAAAAAAGCTTTAAATGCAGAAAGGATTAATAATATTTGGTTCCGTAATGAAATAAAAAGTGGAAATTTATTTTTTGTATTTACAATAAAATAAAAGAAAAAATATTTAGGAAACATGCTATTAGTTTAAATCATATATAATAGAATAAATTAAGTAAATTAAGATTCAAATGTAAAAAGGTATTATTATCCCCCCATTAAAATTTTATTACCTGTGATTAGCAAGAACTGTCAGTCTGATTTTGTTAATTTTGACACATACTATATTTGAAATGATTCATTCACATATAAGAAAATAATTAAAGAAATTAAAATATTTAATAAAATACAATCAAAGGTTTATAAAAGAAATTAAATAAATATGAAATGAGAAGAAATTATATAGCTGGGCAACTGACATGCACATATAATGATTTGTATTACATTATAAAATCATGCGAAATTGATTAATTATCAAAAGAAATAATTAAATTTACCTTTAAAGCTAATAAATTGAATGACTGCAGCATTTAGGCCAGAGATAATAAATACTTTAAGCGGGCAACGACTTTGAAGCAAGCACGATTTGGCAGGTCAGAGAAGCTGGCAAAATGGACGACCAACTCTTTGACAATTATTCATTTTTAAGAGGAAAAAAAAATTTTATAAAGTAAATTATTCTAACTTTAAAAATTTATTTAATATTTTTACATAAATTTTTATTTTTCTTTTAATTTATTTTTCATTATATAAAAAAAAAAAAATTAAATTCACATGTCTGTTAAATCGTATTTTTCTTTTTTCAAAGCAATAATATTATTTTAAAAACAAAATTTATTTTAAAAAATTCTACCTCCTATATTTTAAAGACCATTTCTCCTATCTTTCCTATGAAGTACAAGATTAAAGTGTACTTGAGAGCAAAATGAGAATATACATTTTAAAGAGCATCTAAAAAATAATTTAATTTTGAATTTTAATCCTAAATCGTTGGAGCGAATTTTGAGAAAATCGAAAAAAACTGAAAAACTACATCAGTAAAGTACTAGTACTCTTTGGCCGATTTTGATTAAAAGCCTATTTTCAAGCCCTAGGGGTGTGCCTAACTTAAATATAAAATTTCAACCTCCTAGCTAAATTCCTTCATGCTTTAAATTGAACCCAGACACACAGACAGACCATGTCGCGAAAACCACATTTTTGGATTCAGGGGACCTCAAAACGTGTATATCCATCAAAATCTCGACAGAATTTTTGTCCACTCAGATTTTGGGACTCCTATGCCCTTAGGGCCTGGCGCCTCCGTGCTGGCACGGCGGCCAGAAACTTCTAATTATTGTTAATGATCCCAATCTTATATTTTTTTCTTTTTTACTAATGTCACTAGATTCTTTATTGGTATTTTTATTTTCTTTTGAACATTTGCTTAATTATATTAGATAAAAAATCTGGTGTGACTGGCGCACAGCACACAACTTTCTCTTACCCTTCGGTAAGAGAAAGTTGTGCACCGTGCTGGTCACACCAGATTTTTTGTGTCGAGATATATTTAGTTTCCCATAGCACATTAGTTTCAAACTTGCATTTTAAATGTTGACTGCTTGAAATAAACTACGTGGTATGGTTATTTTTCAAAATTTTAATCTCATATTTGGACATTTTATACACAATATAGAATCGCAAATAAATACAAAATTTCATAAGAATTGGAAAAAAAAAATTTTAAATGCGTAAAAAGTTCCAAAGGGGACCCCCCTTTTGAACCGAAATTAACATACAAATCCCTATAGAAAATCCTTGGAGGGAATTTTGAGAAAATCGAAAAAAACTGAAAAAGTACTTCAGTAAAGTACTAGTACTTTTTGGCCGATTTTGTTCAAAAGCTTATTTTGAGCGACTGGGAAGGTACCTAAGTTAAATATAAAATTTCAATCCGGTAGCTCAATTCCTTCATGTTAAAAATCTGTCCACACACACAGACACACACACCAATTTGCGGGACCCACTTTTTTAGACTCAGGGGACCTCAAAACATATATCCATTAAAATCTCGACATCGAATTTTTGACATGATCGCAATAATTTCTCTCCTATATATTTCATATATAGGGTAAGAGAAAGTAATAAAGAAAAATGATATTGTTTAATTTCTTAAGATTTTTTTGTATTTATAAATAAATAAGATTTTTTAAATTTTTGCAACCTAATGATCCAAATAATGCAAAACCAATAACATTCTTTTATTGATTGAATTAAAAAAAAGAACCCGGAAATATCTAATATATGAGTTTTTGCATTTTGATCCGGTGCAATACGGAATCAAGCAGAGAAAGTGAGAGGCTGAGAGTTGAGAGCATAGAAGATGATTCATCAGAAAGGGAAAAGTGTCAGTGACCCAACAACCTTGAACGATATCTATTCAGGGTTAAAATTACTTATACAAACAGAATTCCTAGCCAGAAATGAATTTTTGTATTTATTTAAAAAATCATTTAGTACCTCTCTAACAACACCGTGTTATCTCATATTTACATACTTTATTAACTTTCATGTACAGTGAGGTCAATATTAAGTCCCACCCATGCGTTTTCTACTTGTGATTATTTCATTGTTTTTAAAAAAATATATATATTTTTTAATGGAAACTTTCATGTTTCAAACCTAGAAAATTTCCAATAAAGATTTTCATTTTCTTTTATAAAAACAATGAAATAATCACATGTAGAAAACGCATGGGTAGTACCACCAAATATTGATCCTCACTCTACTGTATGAACGATTTAGAATGCTCTAAGAAGGTGGGAGGTCCGTTTGCTAATGTAAATATTCAATTTGTTTTTATTCGCCTTTTAAAAATGTGTAGGTAAGTTGTTTTGTATGATGTATGTACAAATAGTGGCTTAAATTTTTATATTTATTATAATACATAAGTCTTATACGAATTTTAATAAAATAAGTGTCTAAAAGACCAAAGTTTTTCTTTCTATTTAAATTGAATGAAGCAATGTGAGTGAATGAGCGGTGCGGCTGAATCAGTTAAGCTTATGCAATATATGACAGGGGAATCCCCAAAGTAAGAGCGAAAGTGATCAAAAAACTGCACGCTCAATTTTTGGGTTAACGAGCTTGAGACTGAATAATTGTTTTCTGGAAAACCCCTTCCAATCCCTTACATAATTTGTATTTTTAACGGAATTATCGTATTAGTGTGAGGAATTTGACCGGATCAAGGTCAAAAAAACTGGTCTGTTGGGTATGGTCCTCTTGAATATATAATAAGGGTCTGAAGAAAAAAAATGAAATAGCCCTAAATGAAGGGCTATTTTTTGTTACAAATAAAAGAGATGAAGACCCTTGAAGATGAGATAATATTAATAATATAAAAGAAAAAAAACTAGAGGGAAAGGTCAATCACCTGCTTCACTTTTCAAGGCCTCATTCTTGCTTTTAATCTAATCCTGAAGTGGATGTTAGATGAAACTAAAAGATCAACTTCCTTGAAAGTTCTTTGTTTTCCTACTTATTTGAGAATTTACTGGCTTAGAAGAATATGTGCAATACAGATGGGAAGAAAGTGTATAAAAATGCAAATTAACTTTTAACTTAAAAATTTCCATTAAAAAATGTGAATTAAAAAGTTCGGTGGATTACAAATTAATATGCCTATTAATTATATTTATTTATAATAAGCAGGATCACTGGTACTACACTGGTACTCCTACTGTCTTTCATGAAAATTTAGAAATTATCAATTGGAAAAGGAAACGGGAGCCTTCCCGGGAACAGCAGCCAGGATAAATAAAAAGCTTTAAATTTCGTTGCCGACGTTTCGGGTGCTAGTCGCACTCATCCTCAGGGAAATTGCCAAAATTTAGTACAGGTTATAGTGGAACTGGAAATTAATTTCATGTTTATACATGTATTTATTAGTTCGTAGCATCGATGGTATGTACTATAATCAAACTTATTCTCTGACCACAAAACGTTATGACTGACACCGCATCTAAAGAGCAAAATCTATTACATGTATAAATATGAAATTAATTTCCAGTACCGCATAACCTGTACTAAATTTTGGCAATTGCCCTGACGATGAGTGCGACTAACACCCGAAACGTCGGCAACGAAATATAAAGCATTTTATTTATCCTGGCTGCTGTTCCCGGGAAGGCTCCCGTTTCCTTTTCCCAATTGAATATTTACAGCCACTTCAACTCAAGAAATTCTTAAAAATTATCTTTTGCGATCTCAAGTTGGAATCGTAAAGAAGAAAAAATAGGCACTAGCATGAGCCAAACTCACATTCTTCTAGGGAAGGCCTAATCAAATTTTGACTATACTCAACGACCTTAAAATTGTGATTAGTATATTGTCTAAAATTTCCAGAATCGCAGGTTTGACTACCGCAAGTATCTCTCTATCTAAATTTATTTATGAGTTTAAAGTAAACCGGTCTCTTTAATCCCGAGTTTTGGCAATCTCAGTTCCCCCACAAGTCCCGACCTTTCTCTCTGTCAAATTTTATTTGACTCCCGAAATAGATTTAAAAAGATATTTTTATTTATTTCTGGAATATTGTCACTTAAAAAAAAATATATATAATAGTCTACTCTAAAATTCTAGATGAAAAGAATATTACTTTAAAATCCGTAAAAAGGGTAAAAGACGTCTTGAAGAGGTTCCCGCCTCAGTGATTCGGTGATAGTTGCGTGGGGATCACTTTCACCCGGATCTAGGAGCAAGCAGCCAAAGCCAGGCAACCCTGTTGCCGGGGACATTGACCATGCGGATGGAGAAGACTAGCCTTGCATAACTCCTCAAACACAAATTGAATTATAAACATTCATTCATATCTCAATGATAATCTGCCTACATTTTTTAAAGTAATTTAGGTAATATTGTTATATATTATGATCTTGAGTCCTTTTCATTTATTGGGATTGGAGACCTTATATATATATATATATATATATATATATATATATATATATATATATATATATATATATATTATTAATTAAAGTATTTTCGTCGATTTGTCAATATATTTAAATTGGTAGAATTTATAAATTTGAATGAAGTTTATACATTTTATTATTATTTTTTATAAATGAGTAAGGTCGTTGGCTGACCCCAAAGCAAAAAAAAAAATCTGGTGTGACTGGCGCACGCACACAACTTTCTCTTACCTTCGGTAATCGAAAGTTGTGTTCTGTGCTTGTCACACCAGATTTTTGTGTCTAAATGTATTTAGTTTCCGAAGTAGGGTACAATTGAATTCAAGATGTAAAATTTATAAGTATGGCAAAATATTTATATTTTGTTACCATGGCAACCATTTCTCCTATCCTTCCCTATGAAATACAAGAGTAAAGTGGTCTTCAGAAGATTTCAATCGCAAAATGAGAATATACATTTTAAAGAGCATCTAAAAAATAATTGATTTTTGAATTTTAAAAAAAATCGTTGGAGCAAATTTTGAGAAAATCGAAAAAAACTGAAAAAGTACATCAGTAAAGTGCTAGTACTCTTTGGCCGATTTTGATTAAAAGCTTATTTTTCGGTCCCGGGGGTGTTTAACTTAAATATAAAATTTCAACCCGCCAATCCTTCTGCTTAAAATTGAACAACCCCCCCCCCACCCACCCACCCACCCACACACAGACGACCGTCGCGAAAACCCTTTTTGGATTCAGGGGCCCAAAAGGACAAAACCAAGAATTTTGAGAACAAACTTCTTTCCTGGAAAAAAAAATATAAATAGAGTGTCGGAAAACCCGGAGAGAGATTACGCATGCGGAGTTATGATGCAATCCCCCCTTAAGAAGAGTGAAGATATGGGCCAAGGTGGCAATGGAGGAAAATCCACCACCCAAAAAAAAAAATTCTTTCTTCATATTTGAAACAAGTTTCTTCTTCTTCCTTCAAATTAAAATTGGTAAAATGAAAAATCACGGCTATGGGACAAATTTTCGAAGCTCTTCCCAACCCAATCTAGAATTTTAATAAATCGGCGTGTGGCAAGCACAGAACAAAACTTTCAATTAGTTAAGAGAAAGTTCTGTGCTGTGCGACCACTCACACCAGATTTTTTTAGTTTATCTCCCTTCTTTGCTGAATTTATTATTTTTACTAATAATTAAATTTTGAATAAAAACATAATAATTTGAATAACAAATAATAATTATATTAAATTTTCTTGTAAAAGAGAGCACTCGTTTTGTTGCAGATGGAAGTGCAGAGCAATAAATAATTTACAAGAAATTATGTCGAGGATTTTAATGACCAGACGACTGTAATTGCAGTGTAAATCAGTTTCGGTCTAAAAGGACCATCATCAGGCCTGCGAAATTGCAGAAAAGTGAACCAATAAATAGTAATACAAAAAATTAATCACATCAATAATTAACACTTTCAAGACTATTCAATTAATTCTTAGTTATTTATATACATCAGAAAGATATTTATTAATTTTATTTTTTAACTGCATATGTAAGATTTTTAGATACGAGAACAAATTAAATTTGATTTTATATACAGTGCCTAATTTGTCATTTTATTAAACAATTACAAGTGTTAATTATTGATGTGATTAATTTTTTGTATTACTAGGTATCAAGGGCGGATACAAGGGGGGGGGGTAAAGCGGGTAATTACCCCCCCCCCCCCCGAGATTCGAAAAAATACCTTTTTTCGCAAAAAAATTTATTTTTAATGTAAAATTTTTAAAATTAATACTTAAAAATTTTATGTGTATTTATATTCTGGCAAACAAGTACAGAATGCGCTTTTAAATTACCGAAATTAAAAAAAAATAGTGTACTGTGCGACGAGTCACACCAGATTACCCCCCCCCCCGAGAAACACCTCTGGATCCGCCCTTGCTAGGTATTGATTCACTTTTCTGTAATTTCGCAGGCCTGATGATAGTCCTTTTAGACCGAAACTGATTTATTGTAATTACAGTCGTCTGGTCATTAAAATCCTCGACATAATTTCTTGCTCTGCACTTCCATCTGCAACAAAACGAGTAAACCTCCTGTCTCTTTTACATTATCTTTCTCGTGCTGTTTCTACCGTTAAATTTTCTTGTTCAAAATAATTTTTTTTTTTTTTATTTCATTTGTTTAGGGTAAATTTGAGCCAATCAGAGTACAGCGGAGATGTCATTTCAAGAAAAGGTGGTATAAGCATTTTTCATTCTATAAAAAGATCATGTCCTTAGCGCCACGAAATCATTTACCTTTTATATATATACTCTGTGATTTGCAAGTAAACTCTAGACCCGCTATATATATTACATAGGTAAGAGAAAGTAAAAAGTAAGGTATAAGATTAAAAAAAAAAAAAAAAAAATTGGGGAAAACATAATTGCCTGAATTTGTACAAACAAAGATGAGACGATCAATATTTACACTTTTCTTCATTCTATTATATATCATACCCCAAGAGAAAATTTTATCTATATAAAATGTACATAATAATTTCTGACCACACTGCTTATAGTGTTTTTTTTCAGTCCTTAATGACGTCAAAGGACTGAGATTCCGCGAACGTATCTGAGATGTGCCCTATTGCGTAGCTTTCTTCTTAAGATCCTGCTGGAGTTAGCTTAAAGAAGGGAGGAAATTAAAAGAGAGGGGAGGCACCTTATATATCTTATGAGAACCCCGACTCTGCCATTCGTGCCCAAGAAACTCTCACCTTCGTCGAGAAAGACACTTTCTTCTTTTCTTTGGATCATAACACAAGCAGCCTACCAACAGTGAGTTATATTTTTTTTTTAAACATTTTTTGTGAATTTGAGAATGGTTTATTAGCAAATTATTTTTGCAATTTAAAATTTTTTTCGTAAGGGATCATTAAAATTTTATTTGGAATAATTAGTATTTTTTTTACTGAGAATCAAGATAACGTTTAGATATGAGGACATGGTCATCTAAGGGTACTCAGGCCAAAACATTTTTGCTGGCTTTGATTTTTTTTCTGAAAACTCTCAAAACAAATATCAAATTTTTGAAATTGTTAAGATATAGTCAGTCTTTCAGTAATTTCTGTAAGAGTGTATTTTCAGTATTTCAGAGTAATTTCAGCCTAGAGATCAGATCAATATAATTTAATAAAACTCGAGCTGCGTTTCGGTCCTAGTTTGGGACCATCCTCAAGCTGTTAAGTTCTATTAACTCAAACATTGCATCGTCTTTTAAAGTGAAGAATTCCAATCTAAAACTGAAATACCCTTCTTGTTCTATTAAATAATATTGGTCTAATCTCTTTATTTTCTTTCATTCTTCCAATTATAACCATGAATGATGGTCGAAAGATAGTCCTTAACAAAAATGTAAATTTCGAAATTTGTTTCTAGCCATTTAACAATAAAATTCCTCAATTTTCTTCCTGGTTTTATTTTGAAATAATAACAATTTTTTAAAGAATTGAAGGAAATAATAAATTATTTTTAAATTTAGGAAAATAATTAATTTCTTTTCTTTAATAATTATTACCACTTTCATCTTAACAAGAGCATATATACTCAAAGGCGGTGATGTTAAATCATTTATTTAACGCTTTAGTCTGCAGATTGGTTGTTGTTATTTGTTTTGGAAATGACTTAACACTGCAAGCGATGAGAGAGAAAGCAATGATGATCTGGCTCAAGGTGAAAACCCAGGGGAAAAGACTTTCACTCTTAATCAAATTAGTAATACAAATCGCAAGTCACTCAAGTCAAACTATTGTTTTCCAATTAATAATAACATACGGTATCTATAACTGTGACGGGATAATTCATTTTTATTAAAAAAATGAAAACATTACTTTTTTTTTAATTCAATGTCTATTATAAATAATTATTTGTTTAATATTTTCTAAATTTTGGTTTCAATTAAAAACATTTTTAAATTTTTTCAAATTACAAAAACATTTGTTAATCATTTTTTTAATAAATACTGCTACTTTTTTTTTTAATTAATCATATTAAAGAGGAGCCGTTTCTATCCGAAGAGGGTCGGTCGATTTGGAATACAAGCTTCTTCTTCTTTCTTCGTCAATTATTATTTCCGCTGTTCGGGGTCGGCTCTCATTCATTGGCTTTTTGCGACTGTGAAGGAATAGAACTGGCCACTGTCTGACGCCTGTTGAAAATATTGAAGGGAAGAGACAGACATGGAAAGTAAATTACTGCCAATCCCAGCTCGGGTAGCTCGTGGTCGCCATCCACAAGAAGTGCCCCCCCCCCCCCCCCAGAGCAATCGATTTGGAATATAAGCAATTAATTAAAAAAATATATTATAAACTAATATCTCAATTAAATAGAAAGATTTATTTAACGATGTTTTGATTAATGAATTTTAATCAAATTACATTAATTAACTCAGTAGCAGATTCTGGGTCAAAATCAATAAAATTGTTATTTAAATTTTAAGTGAGGGTATATATTTGTCGTACATGTATATCTGAATCGTGTGAAAGAAAGTTGTGGCACAAGATTAAAGAAACGAAAATCAAGAGCAACAGCTACATCAGACCACCAAAAAATATTTATATCAAAATATGTGACATGATTAACTGGGCAATTTAAATGCGATGGGGTCTGGCTAGAGGCGCAACCGGCCCGATCGGATTGGATATACCAAAATACTTTTACTTTCAAAGAAAATAAATATATTGATACAATTTCCATATACAAAAAAATAAATAAATAACTAGAACTACAAAAAATTTAGCAGGATGAATAAAAAAGCTAAGCAGCTCTGATTATTTCTTTATTGAATTCAAACCCAAAGCGACGTTTCAGTCGACTATGCGACCATCTTCATGGCTAAGGTTCAGTCAACTCTTTTGCTCTTTGATAGACATAAAATTTATAAAATTAAATAACGATCTATCAGGACTATTAATTACATATTTATATTGATTTGGACTGGGCGGTGAATGTAATTAATATTTCTGATAGTTATTATTTAATTGAAGAGATGAAGTGTGTTATATTTACAATAAGAGGATACAGGAGAACAGCCAGGTAGTTAGTCTCCACGAAATGAAACTCTCTATTGAGGAAACAGTTTCGTTTTAATGAAATATAACCATCATCAGTCCATTTTGAGCTGAAAGCATTGTTGAGTTAGAAAAATCAAAATAACAAAAGATTATTTGAATATTTACAAACAATATATAACTGATACATACAGTGTGAGCTCAAATGACAAACATTGAGTCATATTGCGGAGTTGTCAGTAGATGTGTATTATACATAAATTATTTGTATAAAATACAAGGCAATCAATCAGCTTATACGAAGCGCCAAGTTTGAGATACAAAATTGTTTTTGTTAATGAGAGATTTTATTTATTACATTTGATATTATAGTAAATATTTTGTACAATGACCTCTTATAGGGTCATAGGTGATGATGGTATACCGAACTCATGTTTGTTTATTGAAAGGCGATAATCCAACCTAACCCAAGCAAATCCCTCCGAGCAAAAGTCAATGGCAATGAGTTGACACAAATTTGATATTCGAATTTTTTATATAAAAATATAAAATTATTAAAATTGTTTACAATTTTATTTTAATCAAAATCTATCTGAAAGACAACATTGCCACCAACTATAATTATATTCAATAAAATAAATAAAAGGATTTTCGAGAGGTGAGGAGCAGATATATACTTATTTAATTCCCCACAACTTGGGATTTTTCTAACTCAACAAGCTTTCAGCTCAAAAGACGAGAGGTTATATTTCATTAAAACCGAAACGTTTCCCAATGAGAGTTCATTTCGTGGGACAACCCCTCGATCCTCTTTTTTTTTTTTTATAAAATGTCAATCAAAGACTAATGACTGAATCCTAACCATGAAGATGGTCGCATAGTGACCGAAACGTCGCTGTGGGTATGAATGCAATAACGAAATAATTTGAGCTGCTCAGCCTTTTTATTCATCCTGCTACATATTTAGCAAATAAAAATACAAAAATCAAGATTAACAGGGAGAAGGATGGATGATCAGACGAGAATTTTTTGAGAAGGGCCTTTCACACCCAACATTAGAACAGGTTGTTGGCCATACGTTAGTTTTTTTAAAGCTTCTCCCTCAAATAAAAATTAAAAAAAATTCCAATAAAACTTTCTCTATTGTTGAATTGCAAAAGATTTTTCTTTTTAAAGAACTCTCTAATGAATATTTAACATCTATTGTTATTTATTTAAATCAAATTCATAAATAAACTCACTCTCAGATGGCTTACAAAATTGAAATAAATAAAGAAATGAATCCTCTTAATCTAATAAATTTAAATTTTTTGCTAAATAAAATTCTAATAGCTTAGAAAAAATTGATAGCGTGTTATTTAGTCAAAATAATATTCGTTTTATTATATTGCTTCATCATCCCAGGGCCGGATCTGGGGGGGGGGGGCAGTGGGTGCATGTGCCCCGGATGGCAGATATCAGGGGGGCGGCAATTAAAGAAAGCTAAATATTTTTCGAGATCTATTATTTGAAAAAGATAATAGTATTCAAAATACCTCGATTCGGACTTTAACTGAGTCATAGATATATTTAACAAGACATGTGAGTGTTCTTTATTGGTGAGGCCAAACATCCCATGGCCCCCGGGAATCGAACCCAGGATCTCCGCCTTTCCGGGGCATAGGCGTGCTATCCATTGCACCAGGCCACCGGACCCTCGACCTGCACCAATAAAACTCCCCTCCCCTTATATGCAGTTAGTCGCGCAAGTTACTAACTCGTAACGAATAGGTGAAAAACTTTAAAGAAAAATTTTCCACCTATGCGCCGCTTGGTTAACCAGTAGAGGGACAGATATCTGGATCTGCTCTAACACACTACTGTAAGCAGCAAAGCCCAGAGGGCAGCGGGGTTAAGTTATAGCTAAATATTTTTCGAGATCTATTATTTGAAAAAGATAATAGTATTCAAAATACCTCGATTCGGCTCTAGGCATTGGCTCTTGCCTCCCCCCTCTACCCTAACACTGATAAACACCCTGCCGGTGGACGCCTGATTACTTATACCTTTTCACATCAAAAACTTTTCTATTAAAAAAAAAAAATTTATATAAATAAGCAAGTTTTTTCATAAATTAGCTCTAAAATTTGTCCCCTTGTACGAACATTGTTTTAAGCCTTATTTATTGCTTTATATGATCATTTAAATAAGAAACAATGAATGAGCCCTAAAACGCAATCACATTAAAAAATAAACAATTGTATACAAAATCATTTTGTTTTGAATAGAAGTGCATTATGAAATTTCAAGTCTGAGCAGCAGCAAGTATTTAGCAACCAAGTAGACTATTTTTTTTTTTTTGTTTCTGTCTACATTTTGATTGATGAATAATTTTAACAATTTTAGGATGGTTCTTTTTAATAGCATTTGTGGTAGACCCCATATATCGTATATAAAAATAATTTGTATATCGTTAAAGTCAGTCTACATGGCCTAAGATGCTTAAAAAACTTTTAAAAAATAATAGCATTTGTTTATTTAGAAAATATGAATGAACTCAAATCTGGTAAAATAGAGTGGATGATGCAGGGCCGGAACTACGAGATTTTTAGGGGGGGGCAAAATTTAATTTGCCGCCCCCTCCTTAAAATTTTCTATACAAAATTCATATTATTTTACCTTTTTTAGTAAATCTTTCTTTAATTTTTTTAACAAGACATGTGAGTGTTCTTTATTGGTGAGGCCAAACATCCCATGGCCCCCGGAATCGAACCCAGGACTCCGCCTTTCCGGGGCATAGGCGTCTATCCATTGCACCAGGCCACCGGACCCTCGACCAAGCGGCGCATAGGTGGAAAATTTTTCTTTAAAGTTTTTCACCTATTCGTTACGAGTTAGTAACTTGCGCGACTAACTGCATATAAGGGGAAGTGAGTTTTATTGGTGCAGGTCGAGGGTCCGGTGGCCTGGTCAATGGATAGCACGCCTATGCCCCGGAAAGGCGGAGATCCTGGGTTCGATTCCCGGGGGCCATGGGATGTTTGGCCTCACCAATAAAGAACACTCACATGTCTTGTTAAAAAAATTAAAGAAAGATTTACTAAAAAAAAGGTAAAATAATATGAATTTTGTATAGAAAATTTTAAGGAGGGGGCGGCAAATTAAATTTTGCCCCCCCCCCAAAAAATCTCGTAGTTCCGGCCCTGCATCATCCACTCTATTTTACCAGATTTGAGTTCATTCATATTTTCTAAATAAACAAATGCTATTATTTTTTTAAAAGTTTTTTAAGCATCTTAGGCCATGTAGACTGACTTTAACGATATACAAATTATTTTTATATACGATATATGGGGTCTACCACAAATGCTATTAAAAAGAACCATCCTAAAATTGTTAAAATTATTCATCAATCAAAATGTAGACAGAAACAAAAAAAAAAAAAATAGTCTACTTGGTTGCTAAATACTTGCTGCTGCTCAGACTTGAAATTTCATAATGCACTTCTATTCAAAACAAAATGATTTTGTATACAATTGTTTATTTTTTTAATGTGATTGCGTTTTAGGGCTCATTCATTGTTTCTTATTTAAATGATCATATAAAGCAATAAATAAGGCTTAAAACAATGTTCGTACAAGGGGCGGCAAATTTTAGAGCTAATTTATGAAAAAACTTGCTTATTTATATAAATTTTTTTTTTTTTTTAATAGAAAAGTTTTTGATGTGAAAAGGTATAAGTAATCAGGCGTCCACCGGCAGGGTGTTTATCAGTGTTGGGGTAGAGGGGGAGGCAAGAGCCAATGCCTAGAGGCAGCAAATGCCTAATCCGCCCCTGGTCACAATTAATATTATTGAAAACTCTTAATTTCAAAATTATTTTTTCAATTAACTTCATTTGTTATTGTAATCGTGTCTGCACTATCTCTCTTCTACAGGTATTACCATGGTCAATGCTCTGCCGGGGGGGGGGGGGGGGGGGGGGGGGGGTTTTTTTTTTTTTTTTTTTCCCTTAAGGGGGGGGAGCCCCCAACTTAAAAAAAAAAAAAAACCACCCCCCCCCAAAATGCATTAATCCGCCACTGCTCTGCCGAATTAAAATCAATTATCCCACCCAATGCAACATATTCACGGAACACAAGAGAGGCATCGTCCCAGCATCCCTATGCTGTTCAGATCACGACTAACAGAACAAATCAATTTCATTCTTCCTTTGTCCTCATGTCCTCCCGTGATTGGAACAAGCTCCCTGCGTCTATCTTCCCCAAAACTTACAATCTTCATTCAGACTTTCAAGTCTAACCTCAACAGGCATCTTCTCAGTTCCCGCAGTTGAGTTTCCCTTTATGATTCTCCTTTTGTTTTTATTTTCTTCCTGGCTGCATGTGACTATTGGTCATTATAGGTCTTCGGACCTTATGCACCCATTCCAAAAAAAAAAAAAATCAATACAATACTAATTATTTTAATTTTATGATTTCATTTCTAAATTCATTTAGAGCATAAAAATTGACTTTCGTTTGTCAAATCATTTTTGAGATATTCTCCTTTGGATGGAATGGAAATGAACAACAATATTTTACTGTTTGAAATTTACGTTATCCATAATATAAAGTTTATTTAGTGGGTGAGTAGAGAGAGGCTGTAGATATTGTAATATTGAAATTGCGAGGGTGCAGCCAAGAAGGATTTGGATATAGACATGAAAATTCTTAAACGACTGAAGATGGCAAAATATAATTTTCGCCGAAACGTCTCATATTGGAATTGGTGTTTTCATTGGTCCAAATCCTCCTTGGCTGCATCCTCGCAACTCCAACATTAAAGTTTATTTATTTTATAGGAAAGTTGGTTAACTGGTATACTTGATAATATATGTAATTGGATTGGATTGAGAAAGGGTTGATCACTTGAGACATCTAACAAGTCGCGATATATCAGAGCGTAGGTATATGTGAAAGCTAAGAAAGAGAGAGAGTATATATTCTTTTGTTCTGCATATATTTAGGGAATATCAGTTGTTCAAGTTGTTGTCGGATATACCGGCTTTCTTTTTTTATGTCCACTCAAGAAAAATTGTTTCCTTAATTTATTACAATTGACGTAAGAAAAATTGTCAATATTAAAAGTACAAATAAAGTTCTATACATTTATTATCGGGCAGGAAACTACTTGGTCATTATTTGATTCGATTTTTAATAGAAATTAGATGGATGTCGGTCAAGCAAATTTAAATTAAAATCTCATGAACAAGGTAGATAAATTCTTGGTTAAATTAAAGATGACAAATATAATTTCTCATATATATATATTTATTTTCCTTTATTTCAGAGAGAGGCTAACAAGTTTGAGCAAAATCACTTGTTTCGGCGAAATAACGCCTTCATCAGAGCCACATTAACTGGAATACAAAATATGGAATATATATATCGTATATATGAGAAATTATATTTGTCATCTTTTATTTAACCAAGAACTTATCTACCTTGTGCATGAGATTTTAATTGGAAGACATTAGTAGTTCACACTAAAATATTCGAAAATTTAAATTTCTCTATTCCGCCAAATCCTCCATTCTAATGAGTGTAACTTGGACACATTTTAAAATTTTACCTATATCAATGTGATTAATTCCTTTTATTATTGAAATTATTAAAATTTCCCAAATCGTTTTTAATGTCACGTTCAATAGTATTAATTGTTCTATAGTTAGTAATATTTTCGTAAGCTTTCACTTAATATCTCTTAAGAACATGCATCGTGAATTAATGTTCAATTAGTGGTTTAACTTAAAATACATTTCCGGTGGTAAAAGTTAGTCCAACCACGCATATTCTCTCTACATTTCACTCCCCTTTCTCTCAGCCCTTAAGAGGAAAGTCTAAATCATATATATTATGAACATTCGTGTTTACAAACAAGACGCCAATTGCGGGGGCTCATCTCGTGAAAGTGAGTTTGATGAAACAAACCGGAAGTAAACTAGCATCAGGTGTGGGCTACAAAGACGTTAAAATTTATCTGCTTCTTAATCAGAAAATTAAAAAGTGAAAAATACTATATATATAAAAAGTGAACTTTATCAATTAAAATCAAAAAACAAGAATAATTTAGATTAGCATTCAATCTACTAGACCCTGACTTAGAACGCTTTTTCCATGTTGTGGATCAGTGATTAAAGAGATTCTTTTAAAAAACGTCATGACTATCGAAAGATTTTGAAATAAACGATAATTGAAATATATTTTTTAATCTGAGAGGAAGCTCGAGATTTACTTGTCATTTTTATAGCAGGTGGTACGCTGTAGGATATTAAAAGACAAATTTTTTTGTTTGACTTTTATTGGGGAAACTTAAGTATGGCCCCCAATAAAAGTCAAATAAAAATTTGTATTTTAATATCCTAATATTCCCCAATAAAAGTCAAACAAAAATATTTGTCTTTTAATATCCTACAGCGTACCAGTCTTTGAGAGGCCCCGGCCCCTCAGGGCTTGGCAAAAACGGAAAAATTTAGATAAAAAAAAATTATTGAAAATTTGTCTTTGAGAGACCCCAGGGCCCTCGGGATTCAGGGATATACGGTATTTTAAAAATATTTTTGTGTATGGAGGAGGAGGATATTTAAAAATGAGTTAAATGAGTTCCCCCCCCTACCGAAAAATTCAATATACACCTCTGGTACAAAATGTATATAGGCGCCCTCTTCTAGTGATGCCCCAGGCCCCAACTGTCTCGGTACGCCGACAATATCCTCACTGAGAAGGATTGATATGAAAAAATTTGGTATAGAAAAATAATAGGAAAATTAGATTCTAATCATCCAGTGGCGTACCGAGGGGGGGGGGGGCGGAGGGGGCGGTCCGCCCCAGGCCCCGAGCCGGCATAGGCCCCAATATATTAAAAAAAAAAAAAAAATTTTATGAAAATTTCTCTTTGAGAATCCCCGGGGCCCTCAGGGCTCAAGTAAAAACGGAAAAATTTTGAAATTTCTCTTTGAGAGGCCCCGGGCCCTCAAGGCTCAAGTAAAAACGGAAAAATTTAGATAAAAAAAAAAACAAAATTTAATGAAAATTTCTCTTTGAGAGGCTCTGTCCCTTTGGGGTTCAGGGATATACGGTATTTTAAAAATATTTTTGTGTATGGAGGAGAGGGATATTTAAAGATGAGCACCCCCCTCCCCCCAAAAAAAATTCAATATAAAGCCCCCTCTTCTAGTGCCCCAGGCCCCCAACTGCCTCGGTACGCCTCTGTAATCATCACCTATTAATTTTATCCAATTATAACCGCCTATCAAAAAACAAACAAAATTAAAATATACCTTTCAATATATAAAGCAAATTCATTTTAAGAAAAGATGAATTATAAATTGTTAAGTGGCGAGAGTTCGAACTAAATAACAAGCTTGTATGATTTGATTACTTATGCACTTGACCATCAAGTTCCAAGAATACCTTGGTTCCAAGTAATGGATATTGTTAGAAATCTATTTTAATAACGAATAGTTAAAATGATATAAGACATATATATATATATAATAAAAAATAAGAAATAGAATTTTTATCAAATACAAATTTATATGGTAGAAAATTTTAGGATACACAATTTTACAAGAGAATAGAGAGAGTGAGTCTAATTTAAATAAATATAATAAATACCATTCCTGAGTCGGCCCCGCAGTGTGAGACGAAGACGAAGAAAGATGAAGATCATTAAAATTAATAATCCATTATCCAAGAGCACGAATTAAAACACTGATGAACACTAATAATCACAAAATAAAAAAAAAACTTGTAATAAAAAACGCGAATATGCATATGCAGTGAATGAATGGCGCGTGAATAGCGGTGATAGCCAACTGACTGAAGATGGCTTCACTTTCTCCTTTAAAAATGGAGGGAATTCAAAAAGGAGTAGGGGAGATGGCGCGTAGAATGAAAGCATTTTTTAAATCTGGTGTGATGTTGCACAGCACACAAATTTGTAGAGGTCGCCCGTTTACGCTTCTAATCACTTCTAATTAGGACGACCAGCCTAATACGATGGCAACAGAAATTAAGCGATTCATCTATATATTTTATCTTATGCTTTTAAATAAAAATATATGACTATATTTATTATTTATTATGCGTTTGTAGATGCGGTGGTTTCGTAATCCCGCACTCGTGGCTTTATTTCTCTTCTCGTTGGCTGTCAGCAGCAGAGCCGAAGAGAAAGAGAATTGGTCTTGGGGCGGAAATAATGCCAAAGAGAACAAAGAAGAAACCATCGAGAAACAGGATACAGAGGAAACAGAAGAACAAACTGTGCTACCCGAAACTCAAGGAAGATCAGGTATTATATATACTGTAAATAGTATTATTGAATTATTTTATAGCATTAATATAAAATTTTTAAATTTAAATTAATAAGAATTAGGCAAGAGTAAAGAATTTTGGTCTAGGATTCAAACAGCAATTAATTTATTTGTTAGACTGAATTTTTTTTTACGATATAGGAATGACTTTTTTAAAACTCTAACCTTATCTGTTTTTACATGTGATAATTACATTGTTTTTTTTTTATTTAAAAAAAAAAGAAATAACCACATTTAGAAAAGTTAAATACAGATCTAGATAAGTATTTAACTAAGTTTTTTAATATTTTGAATTTTACAGGTGGCATTTTTGTAACGGCGTCACCCGATTTATCCGAAGAAACGATGGTTCAACAAGTTTTGGAAGCTGGTCGTTCAGGAAGAGCTCTACATGGGTTTGATGACGTATATACAGATCCAAGAGTGCAACATGCTTTAGAAACGGGCAATGATACTCAGGCCAGGCACTATATAAAGGAACGACTCTGCAATTTGGGTCTTATGCAATGTGACTTGGAACCCAAAAGACCCTATGTTCAACCACATGAAGTAATCTACGCCCAACCAATCCATCTGAAACCAGTAGGCGAACCGATTCCTGCTGTACCGGTCAAAGGTCCAGGCAAGGCTTACCCAGGATTTGGACCAGGATTGAATTCTTTTGGTCCTGGTCCTCATTATGGCCCACCCCATGGTCATCCTTCTAATTCTTATGGGCCTCCATCAAATTCATATGGGCCTCCACTTCGACCAGGTCTTCACGCTCCTCCACCACCAATCTACAAGTAAATATTTATATGATATTCAAATTTACAAAACTTTGTATGTCATGAATTTGGACTTAGAATTGATTTTATATACTGTTATAATAAGATTAATCCTGAATTTTTTTTTCGTTTCTCAAGAAATAAAATAAGAAATAAATTTTTAAAATAGTGAAATCTTCATCCCACCGAACTCCATAAAAGTTGCCAATTGGCTAGAAAGATTGATCTAAATTGTTTATCGTTTATTTAAAAAAAAAATTAAAATTTTTTAAAATAATTGAAAGTTTAATTAATTTCAGTTAAATAAATCTTATTTTGTCAACTCTACTAAACATGGGGCCTATCCCCCTTAGCTTCGCCCCTATATGTAACATGTCTATTTTAATATAACAGACTCTTGAGTTGTAGAGTTTTTTTCCAAAAGGAATATAATTTTCAAAGGATTATTATTATTATTCATTTTCATTAAGATTTACATTAATCTGTATATGAGACAAGTATTGTAGTAATATATACAATACATTTTAATGCAAATCCTTCGAGAAAATATTTACAGAATTTAAATTTAATTAAAATTATTTTTCTAGGCCATCATATAAACCTATTTCGGGTCCAATTTATGGACCACCAAAACCTATTCGACCCGCAGCAGTATACGAAGAGCCAGATGTGATTCATGGGCATCATGGTTCATCTAGTCACGGACATAAAGTGGTTGCATCAGTACCCTCAATTGTTGCTCAAGTACCCACAGTAGTCACTTCGGGTCTACAACAACACGTCCACCATCACTATCATCATGGATCTGGAGGGGCCGTGGATGTCGTCAAGCCTACAGTTATTGTAGACAATCATCATCAAGCAGTAGGAGCCAGTGGTATGGATTTAAGAACATCATGAGAAATAAATAATATAATCAGAGATATCATCAAAAATTGATATAAATTCTAAAAATTATAGTTTTATCCAAAGTAAATGCAAATCATCGCCAAAATTCGAAATGTTTGAGTTGCGCTTGCATTAAAAAGTTGCAGTGAAATTAAAGTGCTTAAAGGTTGTATCTATATGTGGGATAAATCCCCGTAAAACCCACATATAGATACAACCTCTGCTTAAAATGATTTTTTGCGATTCCAAAGGCCTATTAAAAAAAATTCCAAACTTCATAATTATTAAAGTTTCGGACGCTAATTGGATAAATAAATTACCTGAAAACAATTCTTATTTTATTTTAAATTAATATTTATTATGTTTGTTTAAGGTTCCGACTATGAACATCACGGTTTGGGAGTAAATGGTGTGATCTCAGGACCTGTAAACGGCCTCGAACTAACTGGCACTTATGGACCATCTTATAGTGGACCAAGCTCTTATGGATCATCTGGATTCTATAAAAAAGAATTAAACTTACGACCAACATCCGGTAAATTGATAATATAAAAAATACATCTATAAATTCTTTACTAATATTTAACATTTGTTTTTATCACAGGTAACAGCCTAGGTGTAGAAACCTACCTGACTTCAGGAAGCCACCAAACAGGACGTCAAGATGCTGGTCATGGGGGTCAAGGCCAATGTTATTGCGTTCCATATGACCAATGTTTGCCCCATGAGATTGCCAGGAAAGAGGACTTTGGGTATGCTATTGATCCCCGAAACAACGACAAAGGAATTGACGCTGAAATCGAACCTTCCGATGTAATTCATATCACAGATGCTAATGGAACAAATGTCGCAACAGAAAGAATTCCCGTGAAACGGGAAAGCGATCAGGAAGAAGAAGAAACCGAAGAAAACGAGAAGAAAGAAACAAGAAAACGACGGGAAGTTGAGAAAAAGACTGAAGAATCCAAAGTATCACCGGTAAGTAGAAGTGTATAAAAATTCATAAAATTAAAATGTTACGCTTTTTAATACGCTCAGAATATAAACTGTCGGAAAGGGGAAATTCTTAAATAAATAACCCTTCGCCTAAACATGTCCTTCTAAAAGCCAATCTAATGTAATAATTTGTTATATCTATCTCTACTTTTTCTATTCAAAAATTCCTGAATGTAGTTAGCTGAGATAGAATTACTTAACTTTTTGTTCTACAATTTCAAATGTTGCTGAAATTATTTTGAAGTTTTTTTAATTGGCTAATGAAGGACATGTCTAAAAAATGACATATTAACAATCGACTCTAATACGATACATTTATATTAAAATGTAATTACTAATAAAAATTAAGTTTCTTCTAATTTTTTCAACAACAAAAGTTCATCTAGTATTAAAACTTCTTTCTATAGTGACATTTCGGTTAATTGATCCAAGGCAAAACAGTCAGTCTATTCAGCAAAGTATTGTAATTATGGATTAAAAAATTCTAAATAGGTGAACTTTTATTTATAAATTAATAATATTTGTAATACTAAAATTTTTTAAAGTTTGAAACAATCTTCTTGAATCCTTTGTATATTGATTTCACAAAAATAGATTTAGCTCATTCACCCTAGATTCAAGATGATTTCTCTATAAAAAGAGTAGTCTTATTCTTTGATAACAAATAATAAAAAACCACAAGAATTTCCCTCTTCGGACACTTTAATCTTAACATAGCTAATGCTAATCACGGGTTGCTTTTTAGAGGGAAGCCGCACTCTCGTCATCGGAATCGCTTAGCGACGCGAAAAGCGCTGTAAGTAGATGCTTCCTTTCGCTTTATTTTTTCTTCATTTCCCTGACTTGTGACCGACGACAAAAGATAGGCGAAGGGATGTAGATGCAATGGTTACCGGGTGAACCTTTCCGCCTAGAGAGGAGTAATTAATTTTGTTTGGTTGTGGTGAGGAGACTGATTGTCCTCCCTCGCAGCGACAGCTGGGCAACTTTGGCAGCACTGGCGGCGGAGACGGCAATAAACTCAAAGTGAGCCCCACATTCGGAGTGTCCTTTGGATTGCCGGGAGGACACAGTTATCCAGTGAATCCTTTCGGAGGACCCTATCCAGCTGGCAATCCCTATGGGCCATCGGTCGGTGGTGGTGGGGGCCTCGACCTTGGCCTGGTCAGCGTAAATCCTCTCGTTTCTATACAAGTGACCAAGGACGAGTATGGCGAGAAAGTTGTCAAGCCTTTGGTCAATCTTCACATTACTCCTAACCCTCATTTGGTCCACAAAGTAGGCAGCATCTTACATCATAAGAAACAAGTGCTTCTTGCTCCTCCCTACCAACATCATCATCACCACGTGCATACCGGCTATCACGACAACGGCTACTACGACAAACCTCAATACTATCCCCACCCTCCTCCTCATAAGCCTCATTATTACCACCATAAACCACCGCCTTATTACCATGCCCCAGAATATTCTGATTATGACGAATACCCTGATTACTATAATGACGGATATGGGTACGGACGACAGAGCTCGTCTAGGATACAATCGAACGCTACTGACGAAGAGGAGGCGAAGTTCGACGGAGTCAAATTCCCAGAACGGAGAAGTGACGTCCGAATTAAACGGGATACAAACCGTTCTGAGGTAAACACAGATAATGATCTTTACCTCCGACCGACAATTTAATTTATTCTAATCATTTATTAAATTAATATTTACATTTCTTTTTTTTCTTTGCGAGTCGACATTGAGACTTTGTTTGACTGCAAGTTTTCGTGAGCGTCTCCATCAACTAAGTACACAGCGACGAGACGGCGGCCTACAAACACCCAAACCATATAATATAACAACTTACTGACTACTTTGACTAACAACTTTTCTCGACTTTTTTTACTTTTATAAAACTAAGTCACTCTTAAAAATATTTCTAGTAACTCACTTCCTAGTAAAATTAAAATTCTACTATTCTACTCAACTAAAGGATAATATAACAAAATTTTATGTTAGGTTTGTCCGGTTTTTAGACATCTCGGACAAATTGATATTACCGAAAACGGAAGAAAAAATAAGTTATAATTAAATATATATATATATATATATAAAGTTAGCTTTGTGTATTTTTGACAAAACATATTTATAGGTTCGATTCTGGACATCAAATATTAGAATAGGGGAGAATATTAAATATTTCTCGTAATTACTTATACTTAATAAACTGACCTTAGAGTACTTTGATGACATCCTTGATTTAAGCTTGCTTTTAATATGAATTTATTTACATACGTTTGTGGCTTATCTGTCAGTGAAATAATATTTCGGGAAATTATTTTTTTTATACCTTTTTATTAGCCTGATCTGCTTTTGCCCATCGAGTGACTTGGTTACTTTAACACTAACAATTTTCTAACCACATGGGGTTATAAATATTTAAGAAAATTCAAGATTTTTCTAATACGCAGCGTCAAGCTAATTTCTACGGCAACTGCGGGCCGCGTCTCGTTTGCTGTCGAAGGCCTTTACCACTTCGACCTGCTCCGGGTAATCATGGCGGACAATGCGGAAGAAGACATGCTCAAGGAATTAACGGAAGAATAAAAAATCCAACTTATATTGATGGCGATAGCGAGTTCGGTAACGCTTATTTCTTATTGATTAGAATTGTTTTATATTTAAAAAAATATATACTAATGGGAGAAAATTGATATTTTAGGTGAATATCCTTGGCAAGTGGCTATTCTTAAAAAAGATACTCAGGAAAGTGTTTATGTCTGCGGAGGAACTCTTATCGACTCGCTGCATATTATAACTGCCGCTCATTGTGTGAAAACGTGAGTTCTAATTAATTAATAAACTAATTTAATATTCAGCAATATTTGTAAATCAAATGAGTTGTATATCAAACTTATCAAATATGAAGAAATAATTTAATATTTGTATTAGAAGAGAAGAATGGGAATCCTCCTGGGAAAACAGGCACACAAGTGCCGCTTGTAGAAGATGAGTGCGATTTGCTCTCGAATCATCGGTGACAGAATATAACGTTTTTTATTTCTAGTTAAATATTTTTCGAGATCTATATATTTGAATAAGATAATAGTATTCAAAATACCTCGATTCGGATTTAACAAGTCATGAGATATATACACTCACAGTCTTGTTTTTTTATTTCCCCTGGCTGCTGTTTTCCCAGGAGGATTCCCATCTTTCTCTTCTAATTGTATATCTACAGCCATTAAAATCAACAAAGTTATTAATTTAATATAGAAATTTGATAACAAAAGACCTTAAAGAATCTGGTTACAAGTAGATAATCAACAAGAAGATATATACATTATTTAGACATTGAGATATTTTTCTTTGAGCAGCTGGTGTCATAAAAATTTTCATTTCCTTGTTTCAACAATACTGAAACCTCTAGTCTGAAATAGAATATGTTTTTATAGTAGGTATGTCCCTTCGTATTCCTGTAATTATAAACCATTTTCTATTTTATTTATACTTAAATATAAATAGACTTATTCTCATCCAAGCCCGCGGATTAGTTTTTCGACCCGATGCCTGGAAAAAAACGATTAATTCTATTAGGGAAAAAATCTTTTAAAAGCTAATTTTACTTGGTCTCGGTGTTAGACCCGAAAAATGTCTATTCAACTTGTTTACTCCAGCTAACTGGTTATGCTATCAAAATTCTTAAAAAGAACTGCCATATTTCATGTTTCAGTTATCAAGGACCAGAGCTCCGAGTTCGTTTGGGCGAATGGGACGTTAATCATGACGTGGAATTTTATCCGTATGTAGAACGCGACGTATCCCGAGTAACGGTCCACCCAGAGTTTTATGCCGGTACTTTGGCAAATGACATTGCCATTCTGCGACTCGCTGGCTCACCTCTTGATCTTGCCAGAGCGCCACACATTTCACCTGCTTGTTTACCCACTCCTGGACAGGAATACACTGGCACACGATGTTATACCACAGGTTGGGGCAAAGATGCGTTTGGCGAATTTGGAAAATACCAAAACATCCTCAAGGTATATTTAAATTAATTTTAAAATTATTTTTTCTTTACTCCTTAAGATGAATAATTAATTTTTGTAGGAAGTGGATGTGCCTGTAGTATCACATCACCAGTGTCAATCATTGTTGCAACAAACAAGATTAGGATACGATTTTAAATTACATCCAGGAATGATTTGTGCAGGTGGAGAGGAAGGAAAAGATGCGTGCAAGGTGAGCTATCTAACATAATTTAGATTTTATTAAAAAATTAGAATACTTCGCGGCTTATTTAATCAAATACCAAATGCTTTTTATCATTAGTCATCATTAAATAAAAGAATTTTAACTTTGGGGAAAAAAAATCAGGAAATTTTAAAATGTTTACAGGGTGACGGAGGCGGTCCTATGGTATGTGAGCGAGGAGGTACTTGGCAGGTAGTTGGCATTGTCTCTTGGGGTATCGGTTGTGGACAATACGGCGTTCCGGGTGTTTATGTTAAAGTGGCTCATTACGTCGACTGGATCCGAGCAATCACAACCCGCTTCTGATTAATGTGTGTTTTATGTATGAATGTGTCTGAGTGAATGTATGAATGTAAACATTAAATTATTTGATGAGAGTTCTATTTATATTTTCTAATTATATTTATTTCTATTTTTATAAAAAAATAATATAAATAATAATAATTAGTTTGGATTTCTCAATAAAAAAAAAAAATGAAATCTGGACCTCAAAGTAATGTATATTGTATACATATTAATCATTAATTAAAAGATAAAAAGAAGCTATTACCTTTTCTTTACCTTATTCTTTGCTCTTTTTAATACTCCTAAATATATCAATATATAATTAGAAAGTATATATATATATATATAAATAAAACTTATTATTTTAATTCTTTGAGTATCTCTCTATTTATCATTCTGGTATGAAAAGTAAGGATGGAAAAAGGTAATTAAATACTTGTTCGAGTCAATCGTTAATAAAATATAATAAAATTTAAAACTAGAATACCATTGATTGATACAAAAACTATTGTAAGACGTTATCCTTAAGATTTTTTGGTTTTATAAATTCACTTAATTTAGATGGATCTTCATCATCTGAAATTACCCGATAGAAATTTTTCCCAGTCTTTTTATAAACTCGTGGTATCTTAATATTATCAGGAGGTTGAATGTTGTCATTTTTCCAATTACGAATTAATATTTCCTGTAATAAATATTAATAACAATATGAACAAATTATAAAAAAAAGGTATAACTGTTAAATGAAAAATAAATGAATAATGAAATTGAAAATATATTTCCTGATAAGTTATGTTATATTTTCCAACTATAGTGCCAATCCCAAAGCCCTTTTTATATTTATCTTCTACTAATAAAGATTAATAGAAAAAAAGGAGGTAGTAAAGATAATAATTGATTGCTACGGGTTAGAAGGTCCAATTCAAGTAAATATTATGGTTTTCTTATAATTTTCTCCACTCCTAGAAAACATTTATAGCTGGACATACACCACCACCAAATAAATATATTTCCCGATAAGTTATGTACGCCAAAAGAAAAAATTTTACTTTTTTTTTTATTCACCCACTGGTTCATATTTTGTGAGTACAGGGTAGAACAATATTAAAGCACCCTATGCGTTTTCCCATGTGATTATTTCATTGTTTTTATAAAAGATTTTTTTTTTAAACACACACCTTTTGCCACACTCACACACACAGACTTTTTCGGCAACTCAGGCCAATTAAGACTTTTAACAATTATATTTTTTATTGATATATATATTGGGGGTCCAGGCATATTCCATTTGGTATCCAAATGGCTTAAAATCATCGGACTGCCCGGAATCTGAACACGCGACCCTTGGTATAGAAGAGCTCCATGCTACACTACACCAAGGCCCGAGGGCATAAAAGAAGTTTGAAATCTTCATTCGAATTCTCTTATACGCTTGAACCACAAAAGTTTTCATTAAAAATTTTTCATATTTTTTTAAACAATGAAATAATCACATGAGAAAAACGTATAGCGATGCTTTAAAATTTCCTCTCACTGAATATACATGTACAGGCCAGATCCGACTAACTAGGACAAATGCTGGTATATTCTCTGGTTCCTGTCAGTTTTTCTCCCTTTCTTCATCATAGTCCAAAATCCTGAGACGCGGCATGGCGGATTGTGTTTTAAATCAGTCTCGTCTGTTTTGATATGTGAATCCCGAAATACATGAAACTGTAATAGGTAAGAGATAAGATAAATGTTAATTTATTTTACCTTTAGCAATGGTGGTGGGGACATAGTTGCAGGTAGAATTCTAATAGGTCTTTCTCTTAATCCTGTCGTATATTTTGATTCTTCATTTTTAGGAATTAATTTAAAGTCTGTTTTATATGAAATTCCATAAAGATCAACAGGTTCATCGAGTTTAACACCACGAAACACCTCTTCAGCTTTAACATTTACTTTTCGATAAAACCCCTAAAAATAAATTTATGTTTAAATATAAGTTACGAATATATATTTGAAAAGTATATACAGGATCAGTAATATCTTTTTCAATTGATGACACTTCTAGTATTTTATAATAACATGTTTCAGGATATCTTTGGAAAGTACTTCTAATTATTATTCTTCCAACGCCGTTATTTTTTAAATTCCCTATTATTTCCCATAAGGTTTTTCCATGAAAAAGTGTTGCTTTTCCAATATATTTAATTGGCATTTTATGAAAATATAACCTTACTTGGTTTCAATTTTTAAAAATAAGTGTGAAGTGTGAAGTTTTCAACTATTAATTTCATAGATCACTTTCTTTCACTGGTTTTTCATTTATAGCTTCACTCAGGTTAATAAAAATGATGAACTTAAAAGGAGCCGCGAATAACTAAATAAATATGAAACTTAAAAATATATATCTATATTATTTATTACCATTTTCATGGCTGTTTATCTAATTCACAACCGTCCTGAATTATTAGATGAATGTTGTGATTTAATTAATTCAGAATGGCCTAGAAGCAAAACGGCTAGGTTAATTGGTAATGACATGTTGATTTGATTTTTTCCTCTTTTTAATTTTTACGTATTTTTCTAGGATGAGATCACTTCTTAGTTCTAAAGACAATTTACCAACGAATTTGATTTTGATTGAAAATAAAAAAGTAATCGGCCATAGCAAATTAACACCAATACCAAATATTTCTGATGCTTGTTTTGTTGAATCTGGTAAGTAAATGCAAAATCATTTATTTAAACTATATTCTCTTCTGAAAGTTAATATATCTATATTGAACGCCATTGGACTCGGTATTTAGCTTTGTGAATGTTGAATAATATCAATCTCGCCTAAAATGTAGTTTAATCAATAATTTTATTAATTTGAATTCATTTAGTGGTTATTCATCAAAACTTTAGAGGAAAAGGCTTTGGAAAACTTCTTATGAACAAATGTGAAGAATACGCAAAAGGGTATATGAATATCATTCTATTATTATATATTTATAAGTAAGTTGTCAATCTATTCCATTACTATTTCTTTGATTTTTTTTATAATCCTTTCTATTACCGAAATATTTCAAGTTTTTTATAGAGATGATTCACTCTTGCACGGCCCCCCGGCTCCACAAATACAAGATGGCTCACTTACCCGCGCTTATTCTGGGGGTGATCCACTAACAATTGTAAGTTGTTTAAGAAACGGACTTGGACAAAGATAGTAGAGGTAATTTGAAGATAATTTGTTCAAAAAACTCAAAATTGCATTTTTTGAGTTAGACCGGTCTTGAACTGGACCGACGATATATTGATGATACACTGAAAATAAATGTTGCATGTAGGTGCAACATTTTTAGTATCCGTATAACGGTGTGCCAAAACTCTTCTTAGCTTGTGTATTTTCAAATATGAGTCTGGTGTCTTCATTTCTTTATTAAATTCTTATATTTTGAATGGCAACTTATATTTATAAATATATAATAATTATTATTAAAAAAAAAAAAATATTTTATCTAATCAAGTTTTAAATATGATTTTAGGATTGGATTACATATAGTTTATCTATCAACTTTTGATCAAGAAGGATTTTATAAGAGATTGGGATATGAAAAATGCCAACCTATTTCTATTTATGGAAGTTGTAATGTATCGTCCTGTATGCCTTCACTCTTCACTAAATGCATGAGACAATCAAATTCACTAGATGATGAATTGGCTATAAAGATCAACAATTTGACAACAAAATCCTCGCCTGAAACCCATCACAATCTGTCATCACCACCACCGCCACCTCCTCCTCCACCGCCTCCGCCGGCGTCCAAACAAACACCTAAAAATGTCTACAAAGGTCAGAAAATATTTATGAAAAAATCATTACATTAAAAATATTTAAAACTGTGTGTGAGTGACTTGTCTTGTTTGTTTCAAGAGTACTTTATGTACTTTGAAGAACCAAAAACGATTTTGATTATATGTCATATATCTCAAAATGGATGATCTTTAAGATGTATAATCATTATCGACCACAAAATTGTCTGTGACCAGCTTTATGTACTCACTTGAAGAATTAGAGCTACTAAACTATATATCCTACATATCTATATATACTTAATTACTATAAAGGGTGTCCATAATAAAAATTAAAATGAAATTTGTGAGCAATAAATTTATCGAGTAAAAAAAAAAAACAATGAGTTTCAAAAACCACCTTTAGGTGAACATATAAATAACCTACAAAAGTTTACAAAACATGCTCCTTATGATTTCCTTCATTGTCTGCTATCATCTGTAAGCGTAAAATCACACGTTCGAACTGGGATATATCTTTCCGACCTTAAAGAAAGCATAGAACGCTATGTGCTTAACATTCCCCAGTTCATGCTGCTTTCAACAGTTGAACTTGAACATGCAACACGCTTCCAGATGATAGCAGACAAAGGAGGACATTATATCGAGCATGTTTTGTAAACTTTTGTAGGTTATTTATATGTTCTCAAATAATATATTCTCTGTATTAATTGCTATTCTCAATAAAGCTATGATACGCCACCTAGTGGTGGTTTTTGAAACTCATTGTATTTTTTCTTCGATAAAATTCCCATCATTTCATTCTGCTATTACCTAATTTTGATGCATTTCAGCAGCATAGTTTTTGCTACAGACTGCTCACAAATTTCAAGTTTAATTATGGACACCCTGTATATATATATATATATAATGTCCGCCCGTATGTCTGTCTGTCTTGCTCTATTTTAGCAACTTCCTGTTGGAATTCGAAATGGTATTTGTTCAAAAAGGACTTTTTAAGAGATTACATTGAGTTTCTTAATTCCTTATACTTTCTGATTTATTAATTGTTGAAGTTACGATTACTCCCAAGGAAAATATGGGATGTACAAGGTATATTCAGAACTATGAATTGGGCCTTTCTGGTTGAAATTCTTTTAAATATTATAGAAAAGGTAATTTTAAAATTTCATATATACTTAATGTTTCAAATAGAGCCAACGGTTGATTAAAATATAAATTTGTTTATTATCTAATAGTAAATACTCATTATCTATGAAAATACTAGAGATCTATTATATAAAGAAAACTAGATAAGAATCTTGTAAAATTATCAAATTTTTAAAAGAGATTAGTCATTCCTTGAGAATCATTAAGATTACGAGAAACAAATATTTGTATAAAAACAAAATTTTGAATATTAGACTTTTCTCACCTCAAAACTCCAAGTTTATTTATATTAATTACATGGCTCAAATTTTCTGAAAACTGAACCCTAAAATTATAGTTCTAAAAGGGTTGAACTTAGAAAAGATTTTGATAATTTTAATTTAAAAATTATATTCTTTAAGTCACTCACACATATAGAGATAAAATTCCTCATCCGTCCCCTCTAAAAATCTTTTTAACTACTTGCTCAACATAATTTTATATATGTTGCATATGTTAAAAACTTAATATTGTTTTTCATTTTATCTAATTATTATATGAATTATTTTTACCATTTGAAAATATTTATTATCATGTTAAAAAAAACGATTGAATAAATTCAATTAAATACTTACTTGATTTGAAGTTTTTACATTAACATTCATAAACTAATGTTTGTGTGAAGGACCATTTTAAAAAACTACGAATTTCTCTATCTAATCGAACAAAGAATAACTAAAAACGAACAAAAATAGTTTAGGGGTGAAATTAAAAAAAAATTTTTTCCAAGATATCATGTATTTCTAAAAATATTCAATATAAAATTATATTTATGATTTATTTGATATAAAATATCATTTTTTTAAATAATACTCATTATTTATTAGCAATACCATAGACTTTTTTATAATATTCTGGAGTATTTAATGATTCCAATAAAAACTTTGCCAAATCAATTTTAGTTATAGATCTTCCTGGATTTTTATTTTGTTCAACTACATAATTACTGCTTTCATTATCTAGAAAGAGAAAATAATTATTTTAAAAGATAGAAGAAAAAGTAAAAAAGTTAATAAAATTAAGCTATACTTGTAAAGTGTGGTGGAAATACAGCAATCCAATTAAGATCCGTGGCTTTCAAAATATCATACATTCTTCTGTGATCATCACTAACATCTCGGAATATTTCTGGAATTTTCTCAGGTTCCAAAAAAAGAAAAGCTAAAAAATTTGATTCAAGATTAGTAAAAAAAAGAAAATTTCACCCAGAGATTGAGCAGTCTAGAGAAAATGGAAGTTTACTTATAACGTAATATTGATATAAAATCAATTTTAAGTATATATATATATATATATATATATAGCTAAATTTTTGGGTGGAAAGAAGTGAAATCAAAACATTGGCATTATGTTATTTAATTACTATGCTAATTAAATTCCTATACTTGCATAGAAGAAAGTAAAAAATCACTAAAATTAATTTTATTTTACTTTATATTACCAGATATACAAACAGCGACTTTGTCCACTCCATGGGTCTTCATGGCATTTGTGATATTTTCAATTCCTTCAGACATGACTGTAGTGGGACCAAGATCATCACGAGTTCCAAGAGTAACGATAATTCCATCTTGATCCTTAACCGCTTTGGCTACATCAGAAAGATTTCGAACATCCCCTTCAAATATTGTAATTTGTGATTTGATATCATCGGCTATGGCTCCGGAGTCTCTTACAAAAACGGACACGGTGAGACCTGATAAGAAAAAAAAAACATTATTCTAATCCTTTCTCTCCTCAAGGGTGGTCCAGATTTTCGCAAAATTCACCTATATATATATATATATATATATATATGATAATAATCTTTGGACATAAATTTACTTTAAGTACTAAAATTTGATTGAAATGAAAAATGGACATGATTGAAAATATCGATTAACATAAAGTTAATTTCTTGGTTCAGTGTCATTATCAATTTTTTTTAAATGAGTACAAAACTAGATGTCATTTAGCGGATAATTTAGGGCCTTAAATGATTTCATGACTATTCTCTGTCAATCTCTTTGAATTCAGACAGCTAAATATTTTATTAATTAGTGGTTTCTTCCTTGTGGGAAACTGTTTAAGTTATAAAGTATTTGGCACTTGTTTTTCTATATTTATTTAATAAAAAATAAATAAATATCCAAATTTCTCAAATGTATTCTGAGCTTATAGACTTTGGGCCCAATTAATGATTTACATTACATACCTTTTTTTAAGGCAATGTCAACCGCTTTGATTCCCACATTGCCGGTCGCACCAAAGATACATATACGCTTCATTCTAGCGATGATCTCTCTCTCTGATTTGTGTGGATTAATTTATAAATAATCACTTAAAAAAGAGGGAGAGAGAGATCAGATACTGAAAACTTCAAGGGCGAACTGATTGGAACGGGGATTCAAATTTAACTCACTTTAATATTAATCATTATTCATTATTTTATAATTTTAATTACGTCACTAATTCAAGAGTCAAATAAGAAAAAACATTTCTAAGAATTCCTTTAACTTTAATACTAATTGATATTTTAGTAAAATTAAGAATGAATTTGATTTGTTCAGAAAGTCACGTAGGCTATGGAAAAACCTCACGTAATCGTATGACATTTTGAAGGGGGAAATTCAAAAAATTGAAAATATTATCTTTTCAAGAGATATTAATATTTATTTTAAAAAAATTTATTAAATCAGCGGAGATCCCAGGATTTTGTCTTGCGTAAGCGGAGTAGGGGAGACTAAATTTGTGATTTAGAAAGGAAGGGATAAGACTAAAACTGCCCATGAAGTAGGGAGGAAATAATAAATTGAAATAAAAATCAGATTATTATTAACTCTTTATTCTTGTGACAAATTTTGGGAAACACCAATATTTCATTTCATTTTGCTCAACTTATTTCTTTCCAAGTCAGCCCCCCCCCCCCCCTTCCCCCATTTATTTTTCAATGACCTCTACACGGTCATTATTGGCTTGTATACTTTGTAGATAGGAAAATGTTCTAATTTCATTCCTGGACGGGGACTGATACTAGAAAAGTAGATATATGGGGAAAAATTCTTAAAATGTCTATGTAGGTAGTACAGTGAGGGGCAATATTAAGTCCCACCCATGCGTTTTCTATTTGTGATTATTTCATTGTTTTTATAAACGAAAGTGAAAATCTATTGGAAATTTTCTAGATTTGAACCATGAAAGTTTCCATTAAAAAATATATATTTTTTTTTTTAAACAATGAAATAATCATATGGATGGGACTTAATATTGTCCCTCACTGTACAGTACTAGAATATGTTAACAAGCGAACTATCCTGGGCAGTGGCGTCATTTGGGGGGGGGGCATTTGCCCCTCCCCCCCCCAAGGGCTCTGATTTTTATAAAATTTTATATTATTCTAAATAAAATACTCCAAAATACATCTACGAGTATAGAAACTGTACAAAATTAAACAATTAATTTAATTAAATATGTTTTGGCCAAATTTGAGTACCCATTTGTAAGTGAATTTTAAGAAAAAAAAAATGTTTGCCCCCCCCCCAAGAAAAAATTTGCCCCCCCCCCCCCCCCAAGGAAAAGTTGAAATGACGCCACTGATCCTGGGGCGCCGATAGGAAAACAGGAGGGAGCGGGATCCTATTAAAGTATAAAAGCCCCATGAAAAAAGAAGATATATAGACTACGTTTAAAAAAATTTTACTTTTAAATTTGAAATTAACAAAATATCATTAAAATTTTCCCAATGGTTAGCATTGGTTACTATCTCTACTTTAAGAAAAAGCACAGAGTATATATATAAAAGCCAAGCAAATTAATAATAAAATAATTGAATCTCTAGAAGCCCCTCCGAAGCTAGGCTAGTTAATATTTATCATGGTACATTCAATATTTATGATTACATCATTAATTCAAAGTTCAAAAAATTCAAATGTAAAAAACTAAAATATCCCATGGTAATGTGATTTATTTAATAAAATAAAATATTTCAAAATTAAATAACCTTAACTGAAGACCATGCATAGGTTCAAGTGGTGCGAGTTTAAAAATATTGAATAAATGTCAAATTTAATTTGAGGTTATTTTATAAAAATCACATAAATTTTGTTTTATTAATTTGCTTTTGTTTCGACACATTCAATAATGAATTTTATGTAAGTTTATTAAAGAAAAATGAACATATATTATTGTTTATAATTATTCTAAGCATATATTTTTATCAAATATAAACTTAATACTAATAATGAATTTTTAAACATTTCAGATCCCTCATTAAAACAAAAATGACAATGAATTCGAATTTACAATTATCGAAATATTTACTTGCTAAAGGTCATTGTAAAAATTGTATGCAATTTAAAAAAAGTTGCTATAATTATAGTTATTCAACAAATTGTCATCCGGATATCAAATTAAATATTTTCAATGTTAGTCTGTTCGTCAAAATGAAAAAGACTGACCTCTTTAGAATAAAAACACAACGAATACTTAGATATACAAGTAAACTCCAAGATTATCGTTATTTCTCCACAGAAAATAAAGATAAAAGGACTGGGAAAACATTGAGGAAGAAATTTAGTGAAAGAAAGGATAAATTTAATCACAATAAACAAATTTTTATAAATGACATAAAAGAAACAAGAAATAAAATGAGAGAAAAAATGGAAGCAATAATTGAGGTAAATATTAGTGGACTAAAAAATTTGCTTACGGGTCAGTTTGCTTACACGTCAGTTCAACCAGACCATTTCACTCAAAATCTCAGATTTTTTTGAAACTTGGTCTGTTTGTTCTATATATAGAGATAAGTAACAGCACCAAATTTCGATTTTTTATCTCACTTAATTTTTTTTTTTTTTTTTTCAAACCAACACTCACACTTTTTTCTCATTCACACTCACACTCACCCATACATTCACACAGTCATTTCGGCAACTTAGGCCATTTAAGACTTTGACGATAACCGTTATATATATATATATGAGATAATATCTATTGGGGGTCCAGGCATTCCTATTTAAGCCATTTGGTATCCAAAAGTACTACTTTTTGGCCGATTTTGTTTAAAAGCTTTTGAGTGCCCGGGAGGGTACCTAACTTATATATAAAATTTCAACCTCCTAGCTCAATTCTTTCATGCTTTCAATTGAACAGTGTGCGTGTCTGCTTAAAATTGAACACACATACACAGTGTTCAATCTGAGACTTTGGGTGAAAAAATTATTTTTTTTGGTTGATTTGACGTGAAAACTATTGTTGAAGGAATTTATCTTGCTTTGATTATGTAAAGTTAAATTTTTTGGACTCAAATTGTTTTGATTAAAGAATCATAGACTATTCTGAATTCATTAAAATTTGTCACTTGGAATTTTTCTTCAAAAGGAATGAGGACTAAATTCACCTTATATTGAGATAGCAGAAGTTATCTAATATACTATTATCATTATAAGTTTGACCTTCATGATATCACTTGTGGGTATTTTAAAAAATATTACATTCATTGGACAAAAAATGCAAACAACTTGTATTATTAACTAATGGCAACTCTATTTATATATATAAAATTTAAATATGCTCTTTGAAGGCTGAAGATGGCAGGGTTGATCCCAGCCGAAACGTCCCAATAAAGAGTGTTTATTACTAAATAGAGGCTCAATTATTTGGCTGCATCCTCTTTCCTATTAAACATATCAGCTACAGCCACGTTCTATTATTCAATTTGCTTTCTTTGACGGATTAGTACAATACATCCGCACATGATATGTTCCGCCGTTTCTTTTGTCAGATTACAGAGGCGACATATGTCGTCATCAGCTCTGCCCATCTTCATTAAGTGATATTTTAAAGGACAATGTCCTGTCAGAAGACCGCTTATCAGTCTTAGTTCATTTCTGTTTAGTACGATTAGTCTCTTTACATTTTGCTGTGGAAGTGTATAAACTTCTTCGCCTGTCCTAAATCTTGCCCATAACTTTTTGTTTTCGTCTTCCTTCCATCGTCCGATCTCCAGTCTTAGGTATTTGCGCGACAGACTGGTTCATCCTTTTCCTTAGAGCCCTTTTTATATCTGTTATATATATATATATATATATATATATATGTTCTGGAAGGTTTCCGCGACCGGATGTATGCAAAGATAAGTTTTCTCGGGTTAAGTCGCGTGGGGTGCTGAGATTTACTCGACGTTTCGGCTCTCTTTTTGGAGCCATTTTCAAGAGAGAAGGAAGTCCTAACTTCAGCACCCCACGCGACTTAACCCGAGAAAACTTATCTTTGCATATATATATTATATATATATATATCATATATATATCCCCTTGTATATATATATATATATATATGTTTAATATTGTGCTTAGTAAAATATCAGTATCATCAAATTTTATGTTTTTAACTCTATGTCTCTTCATTTTCAGCGTGAAAATGTTTTTACAATTCCAAATCTACTCTGCATTTCTCGAATAATAGCATCTCCTTATCTTGGATATTTAATTGTACAAACCGACTTCAATTGGGCTCTTGGAATTCTCGCTTTTGCCGGAATTACAGATATGGCAAGTATACGATAATTAAGGATTGAGTTAAATTTAAATTTAAAAAAGCAAAAGTTCTTAAGATTGTGTAGCAATATTGATAATATTGTTGGAACTATTTAATAATATGTTATTTAGCTACTTATCAATGCTGAAATATTATTTACGATATTATATTTTCATTATGTCAATGATATAAATATATGAATAATATATAAATAGTAGGCCTATATATAAAAGGATCCGAAATGACAAGTTTATTCAAAAGTTTTCAAATGCGGATTCCTTCGAGAATATATTTTTTTCCTCGCAATCAGAAAACCGAGGAGCAGTTTTTTGGGTTAATCTTTACTATAGGACTCCAAGCCACCCAGGGGGCGCTGGTTTACACTTCACCTGTTCACTCTTTTGACATTAGCCGAGAATTCCCTAGTTGTTTTATATTTTTTTTAATCTAAGGAAACCGAACTGCGACCGAAGGACCGAAACAATTAGGTCGGAACCCCTGCAAGTTGTTTAAAAAAAAGATTATTACTGGCCTCGAAGCCACGCCAGCGCCCCCTGGGTGGCTTGGAGTCCTATAGTAAAGATTAGCCGTTTTTTGAGTATAAAATTTTTTAATATATAAACAAATATACAATCATAAAATAAAAATAAAAAGGATGTCGTTTAGATAATCAAAAAGTAAGGGATTCAAAGATGCTAAACTTCATACAGACCTGAACATTCAGCCGATCGCTCAACAGAACAACGAACTGAACATCACACCAATTTGGGTGGAATCACGAACGCGTTATGCTAACATATCAAAAGGAATGCTTGCTAACTTGTTCTTAAATTTGAACAGGACCAACAGCCAGCTACCGTAGTAGTTTGCAAATAAGTATGGGAACAGCACAAGCTTTCCCTTCGTTGTTCTGTTCATTTGATGCAATGTTCTGCTTCAGGACAGTGGTTTCCAAACTTTATGTTACCACGCCTCCCTTAAAAATATTTAATCGTCCCCCCCCCCCCCCCCCATTTTATAAAATAATACGAAAACAAAAATTTTTAATGCTAAAAAATATAAATTTATATAAAAATATTTTTTTTAATTTATTATTTCTTTTTTTTTTTATAAAACTAGCAATCATTTGGAAAATTGGTCCTGGTGGCCTGGCGCTTCCCCTAGAGTAGTGCGCGCCTCACAGTTTGGAAAACGCTGCTTTAGAATATAAATTATTATTTTTTGAATTTTGTATTTTATTAATAAATCATAATTTTATTTTGTTTTTAAATTTTTGATACTTTATTAAAAAAAAATTAAATTTTTCAGCTTGATGGTTTTATCGCTCGAAGTTTTGCTGGGCAAGCAAGTAAAATTGGAAGTTTCCTAGATCCAATGGCTGATAAGGTCTTAATTGCCACTTTGTTCCTTACCCTTAGCTACGTTGATTTAATCCCAAGTAAGTTTTTTAATATAATTGGTTTTATCAAAACAAGCTTATTTAATCTGCTAACGACATATTTTATCCAACGATATGCCAATTTCTTTATGCTCGGCAAAATTATTCTCGAAGCTCTTGTAAAATTTCACACCATAAAAAATTTTTATTAAAAATTACTTTTAAATCCTAGGTTTTCTCATAATCTATTGTATTGATATATTAAATTATAAAGTATAGTTGAACCATCAGATTTATTATTTTACTCTATTTTTTCTTATTTTTTAGTTCCTTTAACGGGTCTTATAATTTTTCGAGACGTTGCTCTTGTTGCTGCTGGTTTCTACATTCGTTATAAATCGCTACCACCACCGGTTTGTTTTCTTTAAATTAATCAACTATTGATAGGGTGAAGGTAGATATGAGAGGATTAATAAGTCAGTGACTTTGAATGGAAGAATTTGTTTTATAAAAAGAGATTTAATATAACAAATATGAGTAGGATGCCTAGGCAATCGAAATAAAAAATTGGATAAAGACTGATTGATTTTCTTTATTTGATTCGAATCCATTTTTTTTTACATACCGTAATCTAAAAATAAGATTATGTAAAAAAAGGGATTCAAATAAAAATACAGTATTATATTTGTTTATATTTAAAAAATAAAGTCACCAATCACACTTGATTATCTCAAATAAAAAACCTACTGTCTACATAGTATCAATAATTTAGACAATCTCCAGCCAGAGAAAATATATCTTCAAAAAAACTAGACTTTGATTTTATTATTTGACACACCACCTTTTAGAAAGCATTTTGTATTTCTCCCAGAAAAACCCAAAGTATATTGTGGGTATAGGAAAAGGTTAAACAAAAGTAGATTTATTTACAAAGGGTTTTATTTACACGAAGATATTTATATATGTGGCGCTCATATCGCGCGCCACAATATCATAGTTCTAAATACTATCCCTTAAGACACTGACTTATTATACTCCCCTTGAATATTAAACTTTTAAGGGATGTAATTATTCATTTCTCTTTTTAGAGAACTCTCACTCGATATTTTGACGTAACACATGCGACTGCAAGTCTAGCGCCAACAGGAATCAGCAAAGCAAATACATTTGTACAATTAGCTCTTGTTGCCACCACGATGGCGGCCCAAATGGGCGGCTGGATACATCCTTCAATGCTTCCTTATCTTTGGTTAGTTATTTATATTTCATTTTTATCTTAAAAAAATCTGGTGCGATGGTCCCACAGTACACAACTTTCTCTTACCCTTCGGTAAGAGAAAGTGTACTCCTGAAGATGGGTTAATAGCCCGAAAAATATCGAGTTAGAAATTCAATATTTCTTTCATTTATAACTTACAAGTGAAACCTCACATATTCTAAATAATTTTACTTATATATATATAATATACTGTATATTAGTGTATATATATATATATGTATTATATATAGAGTAAGGTGGGGCAAAAGTCCGCAGTTTTTCTTTGGGAATTTTTTTTGACCTCCCTATGAAAGATACAATAAAAATAGGAACATCCCCTGAAAGCCTGGTTAATTGGCTATCTTACATAATTTTTTTGGTTTCCAATTCGGTAGCATAAGAGTAGGAGAGGTATTTAAACAAAAATTTTCATTTGCGGACTTTTGCCCCACCGAGGGGGTAATATATATTAGGGTGCCACTTATTTTTCAATTTTCTTTTATGGAGTAGTGCCGGGCGGAATTTTGTTCCATTATATCCAAAAGTAAGTCCTATAAAATATTAGCTCAAAATAATAATATTAAGACGTGGCGCTCTTGCCCTATTTTTTTTAAATATCATTAAAATCACTTTTTTCGTTTTGGGTAATAATATATGTGCTTGTAATTTTATTTTAATGTTGACTAGCCATAATTTGAAAATTTAAATACTAAATATCTTTTTTACATAGGCATAACTTAAATATAAACGAACATTATAATGAAAAGTTACATATTCTAAGTGAATGTTTTTTCTAAGACTTCTCTTGTCGGCCTAGGATATTTTCGCGGGTATTCTTGGACTGTCTGTAACAAATAAAAACACAAATGTATATATAAGGTTATTAATCATGCCAATTTCAGATAATATAAAATGTAGCCTAAGTCACCTGCACTAAAAATTGCTTTCGATCCTCATCCAGTGTAATTTTATCGTTGAAATCCTCTATTAGTTTGATACCCCTTTCTGTCGGATCATTCACAACCTTCAGTTCTTTCAAGAGATGTTTTCCTAATTACAGATTCAATTACAGAGGACACCAAATTAAAGATAGCTCAAAAATTATTAGCGGAAATGGATGTAGATTACGAACAACAAGGTGAAAAGATAGGCGATTTTAAGAAATTGCCACTTAGAAAAGAAGATGTTTCCCAATTTTTACAAAGTTCTAATGAAGAAATTTTGCTAAAATTAGCAAGTAAAAATTCTCTAAATTTATTACGTAGATGTGAAATAGGAAATTTTTTGCATTTCCACCCATCAAAATGGATTACTTCTCTAGGATACCAAAAAGGAAAACATCTCTTGAAAGAACTGAAGGTTGTAAATGATCCGACAGAAAGGGGTATCAAACTAATAGAGGATTTCAACGATAAAATTACACTGGATGAGGATCAAAAGCAATTTTTAGTGCATATGACTTAGGCTACATTTTATATTTTCCGAAATTGGCATGATTAATAACCTTATAAATACATTTGTGTATTTATTTATTACAGACAGTCCAAGAATACCCGCGAAAATATCCTAGGCCAACAAGAGAAGTCTTACAAAAAACATTCACGTAGAATATGTAACTTTTCATTATAATGTTCGTTTATATTTAAGTTATGCCTATGTAAAAAAGATATTTAGTATTTAAATTTTCAAATTATGGCTAGTCAACATTAAAATAAAATTACAAGCACATATATTATTACCCAAAACGAAAAAAGTGATTTCAATCGCTATAAGTTATGATATTTAAAAAAAATAGGGCAAGAGCGCCACGTCTTAATATTGGCCAATAAAATAAATAGAGAATTATTAAAATTTGGTTTGTTTTTTAATAAATTGCAAAGAGTAGTGGCTGAATGTGACTTATGATTAATGAATAAGAGAAAAGGCAGCCAAAAGCAAAACAAAAGAAATTTTTTTATTTTTAGCTTTATTAAGTATCAATGTCGATGTTTCGGCAGATTTTTTTGGTCTTCTTCAAGACATATACAATGTTTACTTCGAGCTTAAAGGAGGCTCTTGGCAACGACGAATGTTCACACTAATAATATGTTAGGAGTTGCCAAGAGCCTTCTTTAAGCTCGAAGTAAACATTGTATACGGTAAGTCCTGAAGAAGGTCAGAAAAATCAGCAGAAACGTCGACATTGATACTTAATAAAGCTAAAAATAAAAAAAAATGATTTTGTTTTGGTTTTGGTTGTTTTTCTTATTCATTAATAAATATATGATTTCTGCTTGCCCCCCCCCCCCCCCTCCCTCTGTCGCCAGAGGGGCAAGGGCACATCCCCTCCCCCCATTTTGAAACCTATGATCACTTTAATAAAGAAAGTCACTAGTTTTAATATAATATACAGTAAAATTTAAAAAATCACTTAATAGAAACTCAATATCCCTTAAGAGGGTGATCACTGAAAACTTTAAGAGACGAGCGCCACGTGTTAACACCCTTCAATTTAGCTCAAATTTGGCTGACAACCTTTTAACATTCAAAGGAACAAAATTCCGCCCGGCACTTGTCAAAATTTGAAAAAAAAATTTTGACCTCTTATAATAAGTGGCACCCTAATATATATATAAGTAGTCAGGATATTCGAGGCAGCCAAAAGCAATAATGAAAATTATATTTATCTTTAGTTTTATTTCATACGTTTGTCGACGTTTCGGCCGATATTCCGGCCTTCATCAGGACAAAGTGCTGTTTGCCTCGAGCTCATAGAGGCTCTTGGCAACTCTTGACAATGCGTTTGAGCGAACATTCGTCGAATGTTATGACTTCTGGTTCAAATAATCACTATTGAACCAGAAGTTCGCTCACACGCATTGTCAAGAGTTGCCAAGAGCCTCTATGAGCTCGAGGCAAACAGCCCTTTGTCCTGATGAAGACCGGAATATCAGCCGAAACGTCGACAAACGTATGGAATAACGTAACCCCCCCCCCACCCCCCCCCCGAAAAAAATTTCTATATACGCCCCTGAATAGGTTTAAGCCTAAAGTTCAAAATTCAATTAGATATTTTATTAAAGGAGTAATTAAACAGAAGAGCATTTTGTAAAGATCTCTTTTAAACTGGTTTTCTTTGTGTAATTAAAAAAAATTAAAATTTGTTAAATTATGGAATTATTTAAATTCTTTCCAGGTATATGACTGCAGCTACCACTCTGGCATCTGGGCTAAGTTATCTCATGTCTAGAAATACCTTCCATTATCTAAAGGATATAAAATCGAAAAAAGACCAAGAATGACAGAAACTACATTTTTTACTGGTATAATTTTTATTTTATAATTGTTCTCAAGAAAAACGAATTATTATAAAATATTTGTAAATAAACTTGTTTTTATATTAACAATGTAAATTGTATTGTAGATAAGAAATTATTTGTTAACAATAACATAGTAATTATTTATAAAAATTTGGAAAAAATTCATTTATAATTCCTCCCCCCCCCCCCCCCCCCCCCCCCCTCCCCTTTTTTAAAAAATTTTTTCATGTTTAAAAAAGGCTGGGGGGCCCCCGCGGTGTTTGGTGGGGCCACCCTCCCCCTCCCCGAGGGCCATTTATATAAATGAACAGCCTTCGGGTTGGTAGAGCGCCTGCCTTGTATACCAAAAGTCGCGGGTGAGGACTCCAGGCAGTCCGATGATTTTATCTAAGCCATTTGGATACCAAATGGCTTAAATAAGAATGTCTGGACCCCCAATAGATATATTTACACAAATAACGGATACCTTCGGTAATCGAAACTTGTGTACTGTGCTTGTCACACCAGATTTTTCGTGTCGACATATATTTACAATAATTAGTTCCTGACAGTACGGAACATGAGAATACAAGATGTAAAATTTATAAACATAAAAATATTTATATTTTGTTACCATGACAACCATTTCTCCCAGTGGCGTAACGTACGCCCCCGCAGACCCTGCAATGCGGGGGCCCCGGACCTTGGGGGGCCCACGGGCCGGGCCGGGCTAAAAAACTGTATCTCCTCAGGGCTCCGGTAAAAAAGGAAAAATTTAGAAACAAAAAAAAATTAATGAAAATTTGTCTTTGAAAGGGCCCGGGGCCCTCAGAGCTCCGGTAAAAACGGAAAAATGTAATGAAAATTTGTCTTTGAAAGGGCCCGTGCCCTCAGGGTACAGAGATATACTGTATTTTAAAAATATTTTTTGTAAGGTCTAATAATGGGGCCCGAAATAAAGTTTGCGGGGCTAAAAAACGTTACGCTACTGATTTCTCCTATCCTTCCTATGAAGTACAAGAGAAAATTAAGTGTGCTTCAAACAATTTTGAGAGCAAAATGAGAATATTAATTTGAAAGAGCATCTAAAAAATAATTGATTTTTGAATTTTAATCAAAATTGTTAGAACGAATTTTTAGAAAATCGAAAAAAAACTGAAAAAGTACATCAGTAAAATACTAGTACCCTTTGGCCAATTTTGATTAAAAGCTTATTTTCTCTGTCCCGGGGGGTGTTTAACTTAAATATAAAATTTCAGCCTCATAGCTCAATTCCTTCATGCTTAAAATTGAACACACAAACACAGACAGACAGACCATGTCGCGAAAACTACTTTTTTGGATTCAGGGGATCTCAAAACGTGTATATCCATCAAAATCTCGACATCGAATTTTTGACATGAATCCAATACTTTATCTCTCTCTATATATATTACATATATACATAGGTAAGAGAAAGTAAAAAATTATCTCTCTTTTATATTATTTTAATTATTGCACTTCGGGAGAGTTCGGCTTTGTTCGGTTGTGAGACGACGACGACTACGACTGCGGTGGCGGGGCAGCGCTGTCGTCGCCGCCTCAGTAAGCCTGAAGCTGCCTGAAGCCTGTGATTAGGTTACATCTATTTATTCTTATCTCATCAAATAATGTTTCCTTCCTCAACAATCCACGATGCCGACACATCACCTGATTATATTCATAGTGTTCCATGCCTGCTCCTTTCTTTTCACCAGGTAAACCCACGTTTTTATTAATTAAACAGAAATAAAAAAAAAAAAAAACGGTCTGATTGTTAGTTGATCCAAGTGTCGTTTTCCCTCGCTTGCACGCTTGGCTTGGGACAGGCCGCGACAAAAAGAAATGAACTCATCTTTAATTTTTTTTATCTAATTTGTATTTTAAATTATTTTTATGAAATATAGAATCAATCCTTCTATTGATTCTTTTATTGCTTAATTTATAAAATATAAAATTAATATAAAATGGAAAGAATTTATATTTTATTCTGCATCTCTTGGGTTTACTGTTAAATGTAAAGATATTAAGAAATACTCGATAACTAATTGGTATCGATTATTTTCTTCTGATACTTTACTGGTATCGATACTTTCCATGATGCCATGGTGCGTAACTTTCTCTAACCGAAGGAAGAGAAAGTTGTGTGCTGTGCGCCAGTAACTCCAGATTTTTTTGAAAATGTTTCCTAAAAAAAAAAACCATTTTGGAACGTGCTGCCATCTGGGGGCAATTTGTTGAACTCTTTCGTTGTCAAGTTCAAAGAGTATAAATATACTCTTTGGACAAGTTCAGTCTGTTTAGCATCTCCTGAGTTCGACCGCGCTTTCTTATGTCATCGAATTTTACTATGTAAGTTTTTTATCATTTTTCTTAAAATTGTACTTTTATTTTATAAAAATTAGATATTTTTTCATTATAAAGCAGAGTTTGATGTATACATATATTAATCATTATATATTTGGGAAAAATGGACCACTAAATCACACGTAATAATGAAGTAGCTATCATCCCTTCATCTTTGCATATTAAAAAAGTAATCAAATTTTTTTCTATATCTTTACCATTTAATATTTTATTTAAATATATTTTTATTTATACCCATAATGTGTGCTATCTAGTATATAGGCCTATATTTATTTAAGTGAAAACAATAAATTTTTAGAGAGTCTACCTGTGGTCACATCTATATAATTAATTAATTTATTCGGTAATATTTATTTCTAATAATTGATTTAAATTCGTTTCACACACGAAGATTTGACCTGGACTTGACTTCTGATTATCCTAGAGAACAACTTAGATGAAATTCATACTGGATTCGGTTCCGATTTCTTTTCCATAACTCAAATAATTGGTTAACTTAACGATGGATTGAATCATGAGTTCCCTTTGACTCAGGAATAAGCATAATTGATTTAAATTATATAATTAAAAAAAAAATTTATCTGCCTTAACTAACATCATCGTGCCCTCGGGGCTTGGCGTAGACGTTAGCGTGCTAACGTCGTATACCAAAAGTCGCTGGTTCGGACCCCAGGCAGTTCGATGATTTTATTTAAGCTATTTGGATACTAAATGGCTTAAATAAGAATGTCTGGATCCCAAATATGTATATTAACCAATAACGGATATGAGGTGTTCACTCAACTATGAGTTGAAAATATACACTAGGTTATGTGTTTCAAATTATTTATTAATTCAATCACTTGACGCGTTTCGATTTTTACATCATCATCGGAAGTGTTATTACTTACTAACTATTAATAACACTTCCGATGATGATGTAAAAATCGAAACGCGCCAAGTGATTGAATTAATAAATAATTTGAAACACATAACCTAGTGTATATTTTCAACTCATAGTTGAGTGAACACCTCATTATAATAATGTTTCAGCAAGACCCACGGTAGAAAGTTTAAATATGAATAACGGATATCGTAAAAGTCATATGGCCTGAGTTGCCGAAAAGACTGTGTGAATATATGGGTGAGTGTGAATAAGAAAAGAGTTTGAGTGTTAAAAAAAAAAAATAAACATCATCGTCTCTATTTACCTCCCTCGAACCAATGGCATTATTTCAACCTATGCACATTTTTTGAAATATTTTATTTAGAATAATATAAAATTTTAAAAATCAGCCCTATTTGCCAAATTCCTCCCACCCTCCGCCCCAAATGACGCCACTGCCTCGAACCTAGGTTTACCAAGTATCAATTAAATTAACAAGACCCTTTAAAAAAAAAATTAAAGAACATATTTTTTAGATAATTTTTACTTTCTCTTACCTCTATATATATGTTAATATATAGAGAGAGAAAGTATTGGATTCATGTCAAAAATTCGATGTCGAGATTTTGATGGATATACACGTTTTGAGGTCCCCTGAATCCAAAAAAGTGGTTTTCGCGACATGGTCTGTCTGTGTGTCTGTGTGTGTGTCTATGTGTGTGTGTGTTCAATTTTAAGCATGAAGGAATTGAGCTATGAGGCTGAAATTTTATATTTAAGTTAAACACCCCCCAGGACCGGAAAAATAAGCTTTTAATCAAAATCGCCCAAAGAGTACTAGTACTTTACTGATGTACTTTTTCAGTTTTTTTCGATTTTCTCAAAATTCGCTCTAACGATTTTGATTAAAATTCAAAAATCAATTATTTTTTAGATGCTCTTTCAAATGTATATTCTCGTTTTGCCCTCAAAATTGTTTGAAGCAGACTTTACTCTTGTGCTTCATAGGAATGATAGAAGAGATGGTTGCCATGGTAACAAAATATAAATATTTTGCCATACTTATAAATTTTACATTTTGAAATTCAAATGTACTGTCGGAAACTAAATATATGTCGACACGAAAAATCTGGTGTGACAAGCACAGTACACAACTTTCGATTACCGAAGGTAAGAGAAAGTTGTGTGCTGTGCGCCAGTCACACCAGATTTTTTTAATTTAAATCATCAGTCAATTAAATTATTAATTAAGACATTTCTTTTTTCTAGAATAAATTGGCAAGTCTTCAATCTCAAGTCTTCTCTAAAATTTTGGCTGCCCACTTCGAGACACTTTTTAAGAATTGCAGTATGACAGATCATCAAAGGTAGAGTTTTCATCATTATATTTAAAACAAAAGTTACCAACGATTCAGGGATTCATACAATAATCTCTAAAAACAATTTGAAAATAGATTTTGCCTATACATGTAGTTGACTTTTTTTAATTTTTTTTAATTTAAGGTCTTTTTCGGCAACGAAGGCCGAGGTCTACCCGTCTCTATTTATTTCAATTGAATTGGTAGCCAATCTACTTGAAATAAATTGTCGCATGAGACTCTTGGTAAAAAAGGCCAGACCGCTACCCACTATACCAATGCCCGAAGCCCTCTTTTTTTATTTTTATTTTTATTTTTTAAACACTCACCCTTTTTTCTCATTCACACTCACACTCACACACTCATTCACACAGTCTTTTCGGCAACTCAGGCCATATAAGACTTTTACGATAACCTTTGTATTAATAATTATATATATTGGGGGACCTGGCATTCTTATTTGGTATCCAAACGGCTTAAATAAAATCATCGAACTGCCTGGGGTCCGAACCCACGACTTTTGGTATACGAGGTTAGCACGCTAACCTCTACACCAAGCCCCGAGGGCTTTTTTTTATTAAAATACAATATTTTTGATTTAATTGTTGATAATAATGTTTCTCGCTGATGAAGTCATGATATCGATCATTATAGTTTTTTTTTTAGGTTGAAAAATCTCGGATTAACAATATTATTTTTGCCTCAATATCCAATTTCACTTTTTTATTTATTGAGGATTTTTGTCAAATATGAATAAATACGGTATCTAAATTAGATATAGGTCTATTAATAAATTGAAACCTTGATTCTTTGTTCCTTAATGAGATATTTTGCCCAAATACCGTTTTTTCTGACTCGGACAACTCACATATGAATATTGTAATTATAAAACTTTTTGTAGCCTGTTTAGTAGATCCTTCAGAACTGATTGGTAAAAGACATGTCTAGCCGGTGTCAGGATTTTTTTAAGTGGATCGGGAAGGGGGGGGAGGCCAAATATTTGATGTAGTAGAGGTAGAGAAGCAGTCAAGGGCGGATACAAGGGGGGGGGGGGGTAAAGGGGGTAATTACCCCCTGAGATTTGGAAAAAATACTTTTTTTCGAAAAAAAAATGTATTTTTAATGTAAAGTTTTAAAAATTAATACTTAAAAATTTGATTTGTATTTTTATTCTGGCAAACAAGTACAAAATGCGCCTTTAAATTACCGAAATTAAGAAAAAAATGTGTGCTGTGCGACCAGTCACTCCAAATTACCCCCCCCCCACCGAGAAACACCTCTGGATTCGCCACTGGAAGCAGTGGCACATTCAAGGAGAGGAGAGTATTCCAAAGTAGTTATTGTGATTGTATAGATGGATAATTATGGGCAGAAGTAGTCAATAAAAAAGACTCTGAACACTGGTTTCGAGGACGTTTCGGTTCTTTTAATAAGGATTAAAAGAACCGATACGTCTCCGAGATTAGGACCAGCTTACAGATTCTTTTTTATTGACTGCTCCTGCCCATAATTATCCATCTATTAATGATTTTGTTGTGGAATCAAATTAGCATTTAAATCATAAAATTAATTTTTTTTCTTTCCAATGGGGGGGGGGAGGAAAGTGGCTAAGCTAGATAAGCTACGGATTACGGATCTTAAGTCCGATTCGAGTTGCCGCAAATACTGTAATTCAACATAGCCGAAGTCTCCTCTTAGGGTAGGAAAATTGGCGAAAATCTCACCCCACAGACCCAAAAGGCCCAATTTGAGGTGGCCTAAGTGAGGATAACTCAGACTTGGTTAACCCGGGACCTGCTGATAGGTGTTGGCAGATGGCTGCAAATATCTCATAAAATTCATTCAGAAAGGGAGAGATCCAGCGGCGTAACCAGCTTTGAGGCGGGGGGCAAGCTCAATAGGGCGATTTTCACCCTACTTCCTCAAATTCTCGCGGGCAAATTTTGCATCCAGTAATTTTCTCTGCGAATTTGTTTATATTTAATTTTTTTAATGACCCTGTATGATTTTTTTTGATTTTTTTGCTTTTACAAAATGTCGTTTTCTTCTGTGATTATTTCAAAAACTATTCAGTTTTCGGAAAATATCAAAGAATAAAAACTTTTTAAAATAGAGTATTTTATTTCGACGGCATGCAAATGAAATTTTATTTAAAAATTGTAGACATTCGTTCATTCATTCACTAAATCTGAGGGAAGGGGGATTTGAAAATTGTGTGAAGAATGGTAAAAGCCCTTTCATTTTGAGAAAATCGAAAAATGAAAAACTACATCAGTAAAATACTGTACTTTTTGGGATTTTGATTAAAAGCTTATTTTCACGGGCGGGGTGTTTAACTTAAATATAACATTTCAGTCTCATAGCTCAATTCCTTCGCTAAAAAGTTTTGAATTTCAAAAATTAAATATTAAGGCTTATACGAATCCTGAGTAAACTCCACAGGTATAAAACACAAATTAGGCTTATATATTGCAAAATAAAATGGGGATGGCCCCCAACTCTCTTCCTTCGGTAATCGAAAGTTGTGTACTGTTGCCCGATTTTTTGTGTGGTATTTGTTTCCGACGTAGGGACAATGAATTCAAGAGTAAAATTTATAAGTATGGGAAAATATTTATATTTTGATCCTGGCAACCTTTCTCCTACTTTTCTATGGAGTACAGAGTAGTGGCTTCAGAGTAACACAAAAGAGAATAACATTTTGGAACTAAAAATGATTTTGAATTTTAAAAAAAGACAATGGAAAACGAAAAACGAAAAGGAACAGTAAAGTGCTAGACTTTTGGTCGTTTTGTTCAAAAGCTTGTGTCACGCCCTGGGGCTACTAAATATAAAATTTCACTTCCTGCCTTTTCGTTCTTGAGTTTTTGTACGCCACCCGAGAACCACACGACACACCGGGTCGAAACCTTTTTTGTCGGCCAAAACGGAAGACACAAAACCGCCGAATTTTACGAACCAACTTCTCTCTATTATATATTCATATATACATAGGTAAGAGAAATAAAAAATTTAATATAAAGCCTCTTTTATTTATTTTTGAATAAATTCTTTAAAATGAGAACAAGTTTAAAAGAAAACAACATTTTTGACACGAGAAAAGAAGAAAACCGGCCTGGGGGTTCGGGGCCCCTCCCCGGCGGAGAGACCCCCGGCCGCTAGTGTGCCTAGTAGTACAAGAAAGTCGCTTAAAATATAATTTAAGAAAGCAATGCGATGATGAATTTACAAAAGACTCATCCTCCCATCGTAAAACATACTATAAACTATAAAAGTATACAAGCTTCCGGTGGATGTTCTACAGGCTGATTCTTGGGGTCACCAATCCCAAGTTCGCCGCACTTGGCATTGCTTAACAGCAACGATTGTAGTGACGTTTGCTCTTATCCGATGCCAGGCCCCCCCGGCCAAAGAATCCAGGATTTTAACTAGGAACCGACCGAAGATCCGGTTTCGGCTTCGGCCAGTTTCGGCCAAATATCCTGGTTTTGCCCGTGGTTTCGGCTGGCTGAAACTTGGGCTTGGGCCTGTGTTTGAAAAGATGGGATGAGACTCGTTTACTAAAAACAAAAAAAGGTCGAATGCTTTTCTAAACAGGGAAAAATGGAGTGATTACTTGTGGCACGAGAGAGAAACTAAAATTGAAGCCGAAATTCGGTTTTGGTTTCGGCTTCGGTCGGACTCTAATTTTAACCATTTTTTTTTCTTTTTTATAATTTTTAGTCTATTTGACTATTCAATTTTTATGTTTATTCAATTTAAATATTTAAAAATTTTCAATATTGATAGCATTCACTTTTGTGCTTCGTAGATTCAGAGGTGCTTGGTCTTTATTAATGCTTCGAATGATCTTGGTAGCTATTTCTCTTCGCCTAGGCCTCATATTCGTAAATGATATAATTTTTATTAGAATATTTTTTCAACTTAGGACCAGCATATATGAAAATCAAAATTATAACAACCCCTATTCTATCTGCTTGGAGGAACAGCGGTGGTGTCTCCTTAAGGCTGTTTAGAATTTCCCCCACTTCGAAGGCGGCTTTCACCGGTGGCTTTCAAGCCGAGGCCGCCTCCAACTCAGTTGAGAGAGTGGAGTACTCTGAGTACTCGATGTGGGTCGCAACCGATATCATGTCACTCAGTGAGTAGTGCTCGAACCGTGCGTTTCGCTTCACCTCGCTGCACCTTCTTCAGATAATTTGACAGCCATGCCTTAGTATCGCATATTCTCATTACCAACGTGTAGTCAAAAAGGCACAAGGTAGGATGCCTCCAGATAGAGAGTGACCTTCCTTTCATTATATACAGACACACACCTTCACTCTCTTTCGACTAAATTGGGTCACTAGAAACATTCTCCTATTTATACTGTATTTGGGTTCGACCTTTTACCAAATAATTAATTGGCAATTAATACACAAATTCGTTGATTTCATTATATTATCTTAAAATTTATTATGACCCAAAATATTAATAACTTTTTTATCTTTAATTAAAAACATGGGAAGGAGGTGCGCTGTTTTGTCTTTTTCAACTGCCTTTGCTGGTTTGAAATAAATTTAAGAAAAATATTTGTTTTTGACAAATTAAAAAAAAATTTATATTCGGCATCCGAGACCATTTAGACTTTCAAGCAATATTATAGTATTTATTTACAACTGAGGCACATTTATTTATTTATTCGATTTTCAAATAATTTAAATAAATATTCGGACTGCCTGGGATCCGAACCCCACCACTTAGCTTTAAGATTATCCATATTTTCATTGTGCTATATATCTCAAAATACGCGGCCATTGTGGTGAAGGAGGGGAGCTTGAAATGTTATTGTTCAATTTATTTATTTAATAATAACCTCACCACTACTAACTACTTCTTTTAATATCCTAGAAATTTGATTTATTTATCGTAATATAAATAAAAATTCCTACCTTGCAACTCTTAACTTCCCTTTTTCTATAAGTACTGAAGACTACTTGAACTGGTTCAGAAGATAAATAAAAATATATTTTATTATTGTATTATTATTATTATGATTGTATATCATTAACGCTCCGGGGAGAAAAATGGACTTTCACTACAATTGTCTATAATTTAATACAGTAGAACCTAGCTTAACGAGCGTAATTCGTTCCAGAATCATACTTGTAAAGCGAAACACTCGTTATGCGAAACTATAACATTCTCACCATAGAGCTGTCTCTCCCGTAACACAGACTGATGTATTTTGATTTGAATAACTTATTTTTTAAAATAAATGCTACCAAAATAATTTTTAATAAATATGCATGAATGAATTTGGCACAGAATTTCACTATTGGTCATTTGACATGCTTTAGTTTTATATATTATAGGCCTATTAATAATATTTTAAATAGTTGTTCCCTCCTTAATTTCTTTTGAATCTTTGGCATCTAAGACAAAAATACCTCCTTTTCTAAATAAATAAATTTTTGCTGCATCTTCAACTAATTGCACATTTTAGAATTTAGTTGGTTTTTACTTTCTCTTACCTCTATATATGTTAATATATTGAAAGTATTGATTGGATTCATGTCAAAAATGCGATGTCGAGATTTTGATGGATATACACGTTTTGAGGACCCCTGAATCCAAAAAAGTGGTTTTCGCCACATGGTCTACTGTGAACAAAATATCTCTAGAACGGAAAGAGCTAGGAAGTTGAAATTTTATATTTAAGCGAGGCGCCCCCCCCCCATGGGACGTGACACGAAGCTTTTGAACAAAATCGACTAGAGTACTAGTACTTTACTGATGCACTTCAATTTTTTTTCGATTTTCTCAAAATCTGCTTCAACGATTTTGATTAAATTCAAAAATCAATTATTTTTTTTAGATGCTCTTTAAAATGTCTATTCTCATTTTGCCATTGAAATCTTCTGAAGACCACTTTACTCTTGTGCTTCATAGGAAAGATAGGAGAAATGGTTGCCATGGTGACCATATATAAATATTTTCCCATACTTATAAATTTTACATCTTGAAATTCAAATGTACCGTAGTGTCGGAAGCTAAATATATGTCGACAATATATGTGTGACAAGCACAGAACACGACTTTTGATTACCGGAGGTTGTGTGGTGTGCCATCATCACACCAGATTTTTTTCTTGTTCCTCCTATTCAGCCCAAAATGATCTCATCACCTTAAATTTTTATTTTCATTAGCCTTTTTCCCTTGACAAAAAATTGCAAGTTCAAGTTTATGAAGCCTTAATATAAAATAATTCTGGATTTCAAACAGGTAGCAGAGCCTACCTTTTAGCAAAGGGTCTTTGAGGAACCATTCCTCCCTAAAGGGATCTTGAAAGCCAAAAAAAAAAAAAAAAAAAAAAAAAATTGATTAAATCTTTAGAAAAAAAAACTTATGTATTCTCCGAAGGATTGTTATATTTTTATATGAAAATAAAATGGAAAGTTTTTGATACAAGGATGAATTTGATTTTGGTGAAGCAATCATCGGGTAGTCATCGAGTTTTCTAAAATAAGAATTTACATATTTTACCCGGTCTCCCATGTTCGTACGTTATCTACCCCATTGAGAATAATAAAGTACTAATCCAATCTCTCATCTCAGAAGACCTCTCGTCCTTGACTTTCCTTTATACTTTTTTTTTCTTTGATAATGTCTAGAATACATGTGCGTTAAATTTATTATAAATAAAAGTCTTTTTTCCTTTTATGCAAAATAATTTCTTTGACTAGATAACCCTTAAATATCTTTTCTTTAACAACATAAGCATTTTTGAGAATCATTATAAAAATTCAATAAAAATAAATTTTTTTCTGTCCGTATGACAAAGTTAATTTAAATATAGCTATTTTCAAACATTAAGTTTAGCTACAAAAATTCCAAGTGAGCTCACTGATTAAATGACAAAAAAAAAATTATAATTTTCTATATTAATTTATAATCTAAAGAAGAAAACACAAGCACACATTAACATAAACTGCTAATATAAAAGTTCGTCATTTGGCAAATTATTTTCTTGACGGATAAAGTTAACTATGATTCTCAGATTCTGCCACCTGAAATCTCCTTTTTTAATGACTTATTATAAAAATTGTATTTTTTTCTATAAAAATTTCTTCACGGATTTAACCCCGTTATTTTTTATATTTATAATTATTTTATATAATATAAATGTATAATAATAATTAATGAAAAACTTAAATGGTAAACTTGATATTACGTGGCTGATAGATTATTTTCTCTTTCGCTAATAGCTAAGACCGAGTTTATATTCGCCTTAGTTGACTTTTTTTTACGAAACTCAACTCGATTCGTTATTTTCCTTTCCCTTTGGTTTATCAGTATAATCGCTTAGTGCAGATAAATTTCATGGCATATAAATTTAAAAAATCTTATATACAGGTAACTTACTGTTGTTTATTGCGGAAACGCCGCCTATTGCATAAGTCAAATAAAATATGTTGTAGGTTTGATGCTTTCTTAACTAGAATAATTACTTTAATTAAATACTATTTTAGGAAAATTATAAATATATAAAAGTATAAATACACTCAAATAAACATATAGCTTAACCAGCATTGCGATATGATAATCTTTCACAAAGTCAAAGGAATAATTAGGGTCTTAAATTTTACATTTGATTATTAATATAATGTTCCCAAAATATTAGTCAACTTAATTAAACAATAGGAAGAATAACTTAGGCCTACATTAGGGCCCCCTCGGCAAAGTGCCTAAACTTAAGGTAGATATTTTGGATTATTTGTTTATAATATTTATTATAATTTTTAATGGCAGGAATACTTTACAACAGTGGTTTCCAAACTTTATGTTACAACGCCTCTCTTAAAAATATTTAATCATATGACGCCTCCCCCCCCCCTCCATTTTGTAAAATAATACAAAAACAAAAATGTTTAACGCTAAAAAAATTAAATTTATATTAAGGAGGAGTCAAAAAAAAATCCAGAAAGACATATGCAGCCAAAATTATTTCTTTTATTGTCTGACTGACGTTTCGGCCACTGGTCTAGGCCATCTTCAGAGCCGAAGGCGAAAATAAATTAAATTTTAATTTCATTTTTCATTCAAAATTAAAATTTAATTTATTCTCGCCTTTTAATTTCATTTTTCATTCAAAATTAAAATTTAATTTATTCTCGCCTCCGTCTCTGAAGAGGGCCTAGGCCAGCCAGGCCGAAACGTCACAAAACGAAATAATTTTGGCCTCACAATAAATTTATATAAAATTTGTTTTTTTTTATTTATTCCTATTTATAAGACTAGCAATCATTAGGAAAATTGCTCGCTGTGGCTAATATTCGCGCCTCCTCTTAGACTAGTCCGCGCCTCACAGTTTGGAAAACGCTGCTTTACAAAATTCCATTTTGAAAGGAGTGAATTTATTATTCCCTCTTCTCCCAAAATAAATTACACTTCTGCTTTTAGGGGAGTGAATTTATTTATACGCCCAAAATTGAAATTAATTGCACCGTTTATTTTGAAAGTGTAAGTCCATTTTCTATTGTTTCGAGAAAATCAAAAGTTAGCATATCTGTTAATCAAAAAATTTAGACAAATTATATGAAGTCTGGCAATGTTTCTAGTGCTTTATCAATATGTAATTTGGTTATATAAATTTGTTTTAGGCGAATTTGACTTAATAATGTATACTTACGGGCTGCAAATGGACACACACCACTTTCAAAATTAGGCAATTGTAAAAATCATATAATTTCAATTTTGAAAAATCAAATATTCCTTAATTTTGCTTGATATCTTTATATTAATAAGTAAACTAATCTAGTAGTAAATCTTGACACGTAATATGACACGTAATTTTTTTTTTTTTTTAAACATTCACACTTTTTTTCTCATTCACACTCACACTCAAACACACATTCACACTGTCTTTTCGGCAACTTAGGCCATTTAAGACTTTGACGATAACCGTTGTAATATATATTAATCTATTGTGGGTTCAGGCATTTCTATTTAAGCCATCTGGTATCCAAATGGCTTAAATAAAATCATCGGACTGCCTGGGTCCGAACCCGCGACGTTTGGTATAGGAGGTAGGCACGCTACCTACTACGCCACACCCGGGGGCGACACGTAATTTAAACAAATGCAAAATAACAGGCTAATAATGACAGGCAACCATGCTAAGCCACCTACCTCAAATTGGACTTACACCACTTTCATAATCAATGATACGCTATTTCTTTTACCGACCAATTTTAAGTTTTATATAAACATGGGAGTTTTTTTAAGAAATTTACCATAATTAGTTATATATATACAAAATTTACATTAAATAAAGCATAAATTATATATCTCATTTTTTTTTTTAATTGACTTACACCACTTTCAAAATAAACGGTCCAATTTATTTCTAGAGCTACCACCACAGTTCTCTCCAAAACTTTGAAAGAGAAATTTTCTATTATTTTAAGAATGTTAGAATCTATTGATTTTTTTTATCTCTTTGAACTCATAATGCGCCCCCGGGTGTGGCGTAGTAGGTAGCGTGCCTACCTCCTATACCAAACGTCGCGGGTTCGGACCCAGGCAGTCCGATGATTTTATTTAAGCCATTTGGATACCATATGGCTTAAATAGAAATGCCTCAACCCACAATAGATAATATATATTACAACGGTTATCGTCTAAAGTCTTAAATGGCCTAAGTTGCCGAAAAGACTGTGTGAATGTGTGTGTGAGTGTGAGTGTGAATGAGAAAAAAGTGTGAATGTTTAAAAAAAAAAAAAAAAAACTCATAATGCCCCTCTCTCCATTGTTGCCGAGAGGTAGTGTTGACAAATGGCTATAATATGATAACCTAAAAACTAAGGGGAGTGATGATGGAGTCATGAAAAAAACAAGACGAATGCAGCCAAATATTATTTTATTTTAAATCTCGCCCTCAAGGCTGACGTTTCGGCCCGAGGTCTAGGCCATCTTCAGAGCTGCATTCATATACAATAAGAAAAGCATACATTAAAATTATTAAATTTGGCTGCATTCGTCTTGTTTTTTTCATGACTCCATCATCATTAAGCCTAAAGCCACAGATCTTTTTTTCGATTAAGGGGAGTGAGTTCGAACTCCCCCCCCCCCCCCCGATTATGAATATTTATTTAAATCATTTGAATACCAAATGGTCTAAATGTGTCTGGATAATTTGTATCGTAATAAATATATTTATCTTATAAAGTCTATATGGCTTAAGATGACGAAAAAAAAAAACTCAATGGGTTTACCTCGTTATAAATAGTACATATTTAGAGTAGTGAAATAATAATTAAATTATTTCTCTATATAAGAAATCAGGAAAATCAATAAATATATTAACAATTAAAATAAAATAATTAATAGATAAATTTTCTTTTAATGATTAATCTTTGATAGAGAAAAATCCGGGATACTCCCCTCTGTCCTTGAATGATGAGTGACTCGTCTTTTCTTCTTTATTTTTCCTTCTCTCGTTTCTATTGATGATATTTTCCAAATTGTATCCAATAAAATGCTGGATTGAATCGGCGACTGTTTGAAACAAATTCTGAATGCTCTTAGGAATTAGCCAGGTCTCCTTCAGCCTGTTCAAGGCTCATGGTTCATTTCTTCCACTTATAGAATTGTTGCCTCTTTTACCTTGAACAGTCAACTCTTGAAATGAGACAAATAATAATAGAATATGATAATTAAAATCTCTGAAATTTCATCTATATCGAATTGAATTTTATAAATTTTTTAATAAAATTCAATTGTTGAATTTGATACTCATCAGGTGATATGTATTTTATAGTGAGAAAATTGTTGTGAATTTAGAGTGTTATTAATATTATAAAAAAAAAGTTATTCAGGTCGAAAATTCTCAAAAATTCCGAAAAAAAATTCATAACTCGAAAACTATAAAAAAAAATCGCATAATATAGCTACATGGGGGTGATTCGGGTACCTCATGAGGTGCTCTATCTCTGAACTTCGCTTGACACTATTTTTTGGGACACTCTGTATGTTATCTTAAATATAAATATTTAGTAATCGTTTAAGTCTACATGGCCTCAGATGCCGAAAAAAATTAAATTAAAGATGCAAATCAGTAGCAGTCTCAGGATTTTTGCTTGGGGAGAGCGAAAGGGCGGCGTAATTTAAAATTTTACAAAAAAAATTAAGATATGCTGAGGAAATGAAACGAAGTCTGGTATTTTTTAATTGATCTCTTTCCAAAATTATTTGGACCCCTCTTTCTTTACTTTTATACAGTTGCCGCTATCATTATCCTCCAGGGAAAAGACCTGGGCCTTGAGTCAAATCATGTTTTTAAAATAAATAAATCATCTTTTTTAATAAAATTCAAGGGGAATAATAACTGTTGAGACAACACTTCCGACAGCTAAGCATTTTGGTTGTCTAAATTCAAGGCCCAAGTCTATCCTCCTGCCACTTAATAGATCCGTTTTTAGTTTTATGTGATTAAATTGGCTGAATTCTAGGTAGTTCTCTCGAAATTTTCAAATTGTTAACTAATTAATTTAAATTAATCTCCATTATTTTTAGACCAAAAGAATGAAATAAAAATAGCTAAATAAATTTTTATAAATGTTCGTTTTACTTGAGAGAATTTACTATTTACAGTTTTTTTACTTAAACAGTTATAATAATTTAAAATTTATTCGAAATGTTTTGATTAAGAGTAATTAATTCCTTTCTCAAAGAGTAATCCTAATATTAAAAAAATTAATTAAAAAGTAACTCTAATTATAAAATCTTTAGTTAAATAATTTTTTTTTTTTAATTCACAATATTAAAATTCTATTGATAAGTTTTAGGGTTGCCCCCGGGTTTGGCGTAGTAAGTAGCGTGCCTACCTCCTATACCAAACATCGCGGGTTCGGACCCAGGCAGTCCGATGATTTTATTTAAGCCATTTGGATACCAGATGGCTTAAATAGAAATGCCTGACCCCACAATAGATATATTCTCTACAACGGTTATCGTCAAAGTCTTATATGGCCTAAGTTGCCGAAAAGACTGTATGAATGTGAGTGTGAATGAGAAAAAAGTGTGAATGTTTTTATAATAAAAAAAAAAAGTTTTAGGGTTGGTAAATATAAACCTTGTATTTAACGATTAATTATGAAAATAATTATTTACTAGGGAATTCAGATTTTGGATCTAAAATGGAGTTACAAAACAAGTCGAATTAGAGTCCCGCTTGCTGTAAAAATTATACAACATTGACAAAGTCTCGGAAATTGGAGATATTCTTAACCTCCTTTATTCTTATCCTACAGATTGAAAATCTGAATTCGCTAGTAGGCAATTATTTTCAAAATTAATCCTTACATATAAGGTTTTTATTATTATATTACGAGGCACAAAAGTAAGGACCTAAGGGAAACTCTCTTAAAATCAATTAACTTACCCAATTTTTCTTTTTGCCCTAACCTCACAACCACGGTAACTTAAGAAGCTGTTTATTTTTATCTTCGGATTTAAATTTAGATTTTATATAGATTTTTGTTTACGAAAAGCAAGTATAAATGGAGATCTGTTGGTCAACATTATTATTATGTCTTGTTCATACATAATGTGATAAAATATTCAGATACCGTAAACATACTTCCAGAAAGACTTTCTATTAATGAATTCTAAATATAAATTCATTCCTTATCCTAACAAACTTTCTGCAAGAAACCAAAAAAGAATTGAACTTGACCAAGAAATCGCGTATTTATAAAAATGCCTGGACCCCTATATATATAAATTCATAAATAACGGATATCGTAAATGTCTTATATGGCCTGAGCTGCCGAAAAGACAGTGTGAATGTGTGTGTGAGTGTGAGTGTGAATGAGAAAAAAGTGTGAATGTTTAAAAAAAAAAAAAAAAAAAAATCGCGTATTTGATTACCACTCATTGATATTTTATTATAGTTTATTTTTTACTTTCAATATCAATATTAAATAGGCTTCATGGTCAAAAGAATTGTTTAATAATAAATATATGATCTCCCCCGTGGGTTAAAAAATTTCAATATTGATAATCTTAAAGCCACGCGGCCCGGGTTCGAATCCCAGGCACTCCGATGAATTTTTATTTATATCATTTTGGATTCCAAATAGTATAAATAAAAGTGCCTGGACCCCTAATATATCGTATTTAAATCATGAGTATAGTCAAAGTGGTTTAAGGTTCCAAAAAGAAAATTATTGTAAAAATTGTTACCTTACCCATACAATATAGCCGAGTCGCTAGACATTCTTGTCACTTATTTTTTTGTCTATCTATTACTTTATAAAACAGCCTTAGGAATCGTAAACCGTTAGATATAATTATCAAACGATATCTATGCTAGAGAGTTTCCTTGAAGGGCATTAGATTTGAAAATGTCATACTTTTAATCCCGGAAGAATTGCATCAGAAAAGTGAATTCATAATAAATTTATATCGCAATATTCTATTTATTAATACAAATATTTTTTTTAAGATGAATACAAAATCCGTTTGTGAGAAAGGATATGAAGAAAGCAAAAGGCTCTTTATGCCGTAATAAGAGATATGAATAGATAACATCGAAACACCTGTTAGTTATCGAGATTCGAACCTAAATATTTGGCGTTTGTTTGGAATGCGAATTAGAGAGGAGGGGGAATGGAAGAAAGCCAAAAAACTCTTATATTATTTTAATTTTATTCCGTAAATTTTGATTGCAATGGGCCACAAGCAGGTGCGGATTAAAAGGGGGGGGGGGCGGTGGGGGCGATCGCCCCCCCTCCCCGAGAAGAAATTCATAAAGTTATAAAAACTAGTAATCTAAAGTAATTATGATTTCCGCTCTTTAATTTCAATTGAATTTGTTACCAATCAATTTAAATAAATAGGAAAGGGGTCTAAATGGCCATAGATGCCGACAAAGCCCTTAAATAAAAAAAAAAAAATTAAAAAAGAAACCGCCCCGACAAAATTGCATTAATCCGCCACTGGCCACAAGTAATAATTCTACGCCTCGCCCTTTTATTTTATTTTAAGACATATTTTATTGTTTCTTGCTTTTTCAAATTATTAGACTCCTCGTATTCATATTTAAATTTTTCAAAAAAAGTTTTAGTAATCTTTTTTTTCTAAATAAACATTTTTTCAATGAATGGTTGATTTTTATTTTGGATTAAAGTACCTTAAATTCACCGGTACTCTTTTGGTAAAATATTAGATAGACTTATTTATTGTGAATAATTAGAATTGATGAGATCTCGCATAATTTAGAAAAATCTGGAGTGACTGATCGCACACCACACAACTTTCTCTTACCTTCGGTAATTGAAAGCTGTGATCTGTGCTTATCATACTAGATATTTTTTGTGTCGGCATATATTTAGTTTCCGACAGTACGGTGCATTTGAATTCAAGATGTAATATTTATAGACATGGGAATATACAGTATTTATATTTTGTTACCATGGCAATCATTTCTCCTATCTTTCCTATGAAGTACAAGAGTAAATTTCAAGGGCAAAATGAGAATATATATTTGTAAGAGCCTCTAAAAAATAATTGGTTTTTTAATTTTGAAAAAAAACTGAAAAAGTGCACCCGTAAAGTAGTACTCTTTGGTTGATTTTGTTCAAAAGCTTCGTGTCATGTCCCAGGGGAACTTAAATATAAACTTTCAACTTCCTAGCTCTTTTCGTTCTTGAAATATTTTTTGTTCACATACAGACCATTTTGCAAAACTCGTTTTTTTATCCATCAAAATCTCGTCATCAAATTTTTGACATGTATCCAATACCTTCTCTATATATATATATATACATATATAGATAAAAGAAAGCAAAAAGTGAAGACTGAATTTTGACCATTTATTTATTTAATTAACAAATTTCTCTCCCTAACGAGGAGGGTTGGTTTTTAAAGCTGCCACTCACTAGAATTTCTTGCTTGTTGAATAAAGCCTTCTCTAACGAACTTCTTCAAATCTTCAGTCCATTTTTTATGTGGACCCTTAATTGGCCGGTTTAGTAGCTAAAAATGCCATTTTCTTTCAAAAAAATATTTTGCTCTTTAAAGATTAGTTTTCTCTCTGGATGTTACTCTCTCTTCTTACAAGTAAAAGCGAAACATTTCTTAGCCTATTCTTCTTGACACATTAATCAGGTAATTTAGAATTCGATGGTTTTTAACATTGAGTGAATATGAACAATATTTATTTATTATTTGTGTCAGAATGAAATATCTTTTGTATTTTCTAAATGATTACCATTAATATTAATGGTGAGAATGAGTGTGCAATGCACTTTTATAAGCCAATTAATTTGCTAGAAAATTCTAGATTGGGATTAGATGAATCTCATTATTCTTCTTCAGACAGGTGGTGGCCTTGATCTTGGCAGAAAAGAAGGTTTGGTTAACGGAGAGTCAAAGGGAGTCCCCCGGAATCCTGTAGGAGGAACCCGTAGGTGGGCAACGGGAAGATTCCCATTTGCAGAACAACCAAATATACATTGCGCAAAACTAAAATTTTCGTTATTTATTCATTTCTTAAAGTTAATAGTAAAACCGTTTTCCAGGAGTGATCTTGAAAATATTTATATTTCTTGAACTAGAAAAAAAAAAGCCCTGGGCTTGGTGTATGGGTTAGCTTGCTAACCTTCTATACCGAGGGTCACGGGTTCGGACCCCAGGCAGTCCTTGCCTGGACCCCAAATAGATATATTAAACATACGATTATTGTTAAAAGTCTTAAATGGCCTAAGTTTCCGAAAAGACTGTGTGAATGTGGGGGTGAGTGGGAAAAAAGTGTGAGTGTAAAAAAAAAAAAAAAAAAAAAAAGAAAACTAGTAAAAACTAAATAATATTTATTAGTACCTACATCTTTGTTAAGCACATTTTTTAAAGAAATAATATTTAGTAAAATTAATTAAAGCTTTAATTGTATTAATTTAATAGTTTAAATTTTCCCATGTTCCCATTAATTAATTTTTTGTCTCTATGTGAAAAATTGCATTATTCTAAAATGAAAATATTTACATATCTAACTTTCTAATATCTTCTCATTAACCCAAACCTCCCATAAATTAAAAAATACTCTAATTATTCTAAATAATAAACATTTGAGTTATTTAACAAAATGTTACGAAGGTTTGGTTGACTAACAAACTCCTAATATTAGTAAGATTTAAACTTTCAACCGTTGGTTCTCGTTGAAAGATTTTGTAAATTAAAATTAAATATACAAATTAAACACTAGGTTATTTGTTTCAAAGGTTTTATTAATTAAAAATTAACACTTGATACGTATTTCGACAATTTCTTGTCATCATCAGAAGTGATTACGTGTCCAATTTATAAGATTGGGAATTATATTTATATTTTGTCAAACACATAAACGAGTAGATCTATTCTTGGACCGCTGAAGAGGGTGTTATATTCAAGAAGACAAAACAATTTTTAATTTTGTAGCCGAAACAAGTCCAATTGCGCATACTTGTCAGCCAAGCCAAAATACTCTGAAAATAAATCAAGATAATTTTTTAAAAATTGTTTTGTCTTCTTGAATATAACACCCTCTTCAGCGGTCCAAGAATAGATCTACTCGTTTATGTGTTTGATTGTAATTTACTGGACTAAACTAAAAAGTTTCGTTAAAATTATATTTTGTTACCATGGCAACCATTGCTCCTATCTATCTATGAAGTACAAGAGTAAAGTGGTCTTCAAAAGATTTCAATGTCAAAATGAGAATATACATTTCAAAGAGCATCTAAAACACAATTGATTTTTGAATTTTAATCAAAATCATTGGAGCGAATTTTGAGAAAATCAAAAAAAAAAAAAAAAAAACTAAAAAAATGCATCAGTAAATACTAGTACTCTTTGGTCGATTTTGTTTAAAAACTTATTTTCATGGTCCAGGGAGGTGTCTAACTTAAGTATAAAATTTCAGCTAAATTCCTTCATGCTTAAAATTGACACACACACACCACACACACACACACACACACACAGACCATGTCGCGAAAATCGCTTCTTTGGATTCAGGGGACCTCAAAACTTGTATGGTATATCCATCAAAATCTCGACAAATTTTTGACATGAATCCAATACTTTCTCTCTCTCTATATAATAACATTTATAGAGGTAAGTGAAAGTAAAAATACGAAGTCGTAAATTTTTTTTTTATTTTGTTGTGATTTTTACATACTCCAGAATAGAATTAGAATAATATTTCGAGGTCAGATCAATCACGTCTACTACGATATCGTTCTCAGTAAACTTATTCATTATAAAAACAACCGAATAACGGTTTTAAGTTAATAGTAGGAATGGTAAAAGTAAAAAAAAAAAAACTATATCTAGGCATTTCTAATTTTTATACTACCAAGGTTTACCCTAAATTTTAATACTTTTAAATAATGTATTTAATACTATTGTATTCGATTAATTGCTATAGATCTAGATCCTAGAGAGAATCGAGCATGGGTCTTACTGTTAGTATAAATCTATGATAAAACTTTTCAGAGTTTCGAAATACCTGGTAATTTGCCTTCAAATGCGTGCTTAGGTATAGACGCCATCCATCCGCTTTTTTTACCTGATATTTTTTTTTCTCCTCTCGCATATTCGGCTTAACCCAGATTTTTCTTTAATTTATTAAAGCAGATGAAATGTGCTATGAATCTTTTTAATTTTTATTTATGCAACTTGGTAGATTTTGAAAATACCTGTACATTTTTATAGCAAAAAATGTTCCTATATCCATTAAGCATACCATCGTTTCTCCTACCCATCCGAGGTTGATCAATGCTTGACCTTGCTTGACAGCCAAGACCCTGGTGACTATTCTTCTCTCCTGAAAGGCATATCGAGGTCTCTTGATAATTAAATTCAATTTTCAACAAGATTCTTGGTTATATGTAACTTAATTTATATTGTAGCCCTCGGGCTTGTTGTAGGAGTTAGCGTGCTGGCCTTGTATACCAAGGGTCGCGGGTTCGAATCCCAGACAGTCTGATGATTTTATTTAAGCCATTTGGATACCAAATGGCTTAAATAAGAATGCCTGGACCCAAAATATATATATTAAATAAATAAATAAATTTATTACGACCCGCTTAGAGGCACCAGTCCTCGGTGGCTAGGTCCAACAAACACAATACAAATTTAAATACAATAACAAATACAACAAAACAAAACAAAACAAAAGGAAAAAAGAAAAAAAAGAAAATTATTTACTTTTGGACTTGGCCCACTTTTGTTTTAAACCAGTTAAATCATATGGATTATTAGTATCGAAATTAACATTATAATAAATGGACCCTGTTGCGCATTAGTGTGTCAAGCGCCAGGTACCGAGATTTGAGAAAATTAACATTAATTCTGACTTACATTGTTTTGATTAGATTATATATCATTTTTTTGTCAATTGTGCAAGTAACATTAAATATAAAATTTTTTTTAGAACATATTTCATAAAAAATTCTATTAATTATAGCATTTGAAACAATATTCCGTGCTTAACTCAATTTTTAATTTTATTTTGTCGCTTGACACACTAATGCGTAACAGTGTTCAAATATACTTTGGAAGTTTATTTATTGAAATTCACTTTCAACTTCAGTTAAAGATGCCAGATGCCGGAAAGACAAAAAATTACTATTCTTTTTTTTAAATCTTTGAAAACCAGAAGCAACTAGTCAATAAATGAATCATTTGATTACAAATCATGTTTACATTTTTCTTTCCGACTTCCTTAAGATATAATGCAAAACCAGCTGACCCTTATTAAGGCTTCAGCATCCATATGAGTAATGTACAGGTGACTTCTTCTGATTGAGACTGTCCTCATCTAATTGCTGGCTCCTTCTTGAAATCTTACCCGTAGAACCAGTATCTGTCTATCTATTTGTAGCCACCTCCACTCTGGAGTAAATATTCTAGAAGGAATTGTCCGGGGGCTTGACTGGTACAGGGTGATTCATCAGACCTTTTCGAGATGACCTAGCACAACCTTTAGGCTCCCACACAAATAGAATCTCCATCTCTTATTATGATTGATCGTTTTCCTTATTTGTTTTTTAAAATAGTAAAATTTTTTTACATACATTATTAGATAGGATCACATTGCTTTGGGACATGGAGAGAGTGAGAGAGATAAGTATTTTAATTTGAAATTGTACCACTAAATTCTTCCATCGTCACAATAGGAAGTTAAATGAGGTTCTTTTGTTAATGGTCTCTCTTGAACCCATGATCTATCTAACATCTTTCAAAATCTAAAAATATGGTGTGACTGCTCGCACCTTCGGTAATTGAAAGCGCTGTTCTTGTCACACCAGATTCTTTTGTATCGAGATATATTTAGTTTCCACCAATATATTAAAATTCAAGATGTAAAATTTATAAACATTGGAAAATATTTATATTTTGTTACCATGGCTACCATTTCTCCTATTTTTACTTTCTCTTACCTATGTATATATGTAATATATATATAGAGAGAAAGTATTGGATTCATGTCAAAAATTCGATGTCGAGATTTTGATGGATCTTCACGTTTTGAGGTCCCCTGAATCCAAAAAGTGGTTTTCGCGACATGGTCTGTCTGTGTGTGTGTGGGTGGGTGGGTGGGTGGGTGTGTGGGTGTGTGTTCAATTTTAAGCATGAAGGAATTGAGCTACGAGGTTGAAATTTTATATTTAAGTTAAACACTCCCCGGGACCGGAAAAATAAGCTTTTAATCAAAATCGGCCAAAGAGTACTAGTACTTTATTGATGTACTTTTTCAGTTTTTTTCGATTTTCTCAAAATTTGCTCCAACGATTTTTTTAAATTCAAAAATCAATTATTTTTTAGATGCTCTTTAAAATGTATATTCTCATTTTGCGATTGAAATCTTCTGAAGACCACTTTACTCTTGTGTTTCATAGGAAAGATAGGAAAAATGGTTGCCATGGTAACAAAATATAAATATTTTCCCATACTTATAAATTTACATCTGAATTCAAATGACGTACTGTCGGGAACTAAATATTTCACACGAAAACTGGTGGACAAGCAGACACAACTTTCGATTACCGAAGGAAGGAGGTGCGCACACTTTCTATAAGTACAAGAGTAAAATGTGCTTCAAACAATTTTGAGAGCAAAATGAGATTATACATTTGAAAGAGCATCTAAAAAATAATAGATTTTTGAATTTTAATCAAAATCGTTAAAAGGAATTTTGAGAAAATCGAAAAAGTACATCAGTAAAGTACTAGTACTTTTTGGCCGATTTTGTTCAAAAGTTTCGTGGTACGTCCCAGGGGATTATCTAATTTAAATATAAAATTTCAACCTCCTATCTCTTTTCGTTCTTGAGATATTTTGTTCACGACCACAAACACACAGACAGACAATGTCGCGAAAATCACTTTTTTGGATTCGGGGGACCTCAAAACGTGTATATCCATCAAAATCTCGACATCGAATCTTTGACATGAATCCAATAATTTCTCTCTATATATATTAACATAGATAGAGGTAAGAGAAAGTAAAAATTTACGCAAACTCGGTCTATCTAAAATAAAATGAAAATTTAATTAAATGACATACAATTTTTCATTTTTCAATCCTCCGAACGTCGATACTCTTTTTTTTTGAATACATCATTTATATAATTTTGTAGGAAATGCGGAAATTTTTTAAAATATAGGCTCATGGGCGTACCCAGGATCAAATCTAGGGGGGGGGCATGGTCAGATCATGGTCGTCCAGGGGGGGGGGGCAGATCATGGTCGTCTAGATTGTGACATAGCTATTTTTTATATAGAGGGGTAAAGCCTTCGAATTAAAGGCCTAAAAACCCTCGAGTCCTAACAAAAAAAATCATTCCCCGTCGCCATCCACCAATTTTGTTTCGTTTCATCACTTTATAAACATTTAATTTTTTGTTGCTTCTAGAGGGGGGCAGCTGCCCCCCTGCCCCTCACTGGGTACGCCCATGTATATGATACTTGTTTTGTTTTATGACTACCAAGAACGTGACTTCTAAATAAGATTTTTGTTTGAATATTTTTTCATTTTCTAGTCAATTTTCGTGAATTCTTACAATCCACTGATATATAATAGTATCAATGAAATTTCAATTTTTTCATGTTTGAATAATTTTTAATATTTTTTGTATTAATATCATTGAAAATTATTATAATGATAATTGAATAGAAGAAAAAAATAAATAAACCTAATTCCTTTAATTAAAATATAATAATTACAATAAACTTGGCATAAACTTTTACTATGCAATTTATTCAAGGATAAAATAATATTATATTGGGAAAGTTGATGCCGTTCGATACAACCTGTTTTATTGCATTCTAAGTTTTTGAGCGAGACTTTGAACTTATACTTGTAAGTGTAATATGATATTTAAGAAGACAAATATTCACTATTTGAAGGTGATTTTATATGCGTTGGTTGTACTTCAGTTATACTGATATCGAAATCGTCCGTTTTTTTCCCTCCCCTTATGAGCGTTGGACAAATGGATTAAGAAAAATAAATGTTAAGCTTAAGGCCCAGAGCCTTGACGGGTCACGAGACTGTACTATTAATACGCCAAAAAAAGTTAATTTATACGGTTCCTCTCGACTAAGGTCTTAAAGGGTCGGGCCCCTTCAGATAGCAAATTTTTATGAAAATATTTTTCTTTCATGTGGCATTTAAGAGTTGGAGCCAGAAGGCCCCTACAATGTAAAGTTTTAATTTTTTTAAAATTAATTATTTAATGTTGAAGTTCCTCCCCCTCCAGAGAGCCTAGACGCCCCCTGCCCTTCCCCCCTCTTTCGATGGCCCTACAGAGCTTAATACAAAATACAATTAATACAGGCCAACATTTTTTATGAAATTCCTTATTAGACGAAGTGCTATGACTCCAAGCTTTTTAATAATAATAGTATTAGAAGAAATTTAACATTTTTCTTTACTTTATTCAAATTAACGCCATTACGGCTGAAGTTTCAGAAAGAAATGATTAATAAAAAAAAATTTGTATCTGGGCTAACTTACAACCTACACAATGGGAAGAGGAGGCAATGGCTAAGCCAATAGTTAAGCTGATGATTACGGAGTCCGAAGTCTCAACACGACTCGGGTTCGAATCCAGCTTGCCTCAAATAATTCAAACATCCTACCGAAGTCTCCTCTTAGGCTAGGAAAGGGGGATAGCCCCACCTTGCTATCACAAAGGGCAACTAGGGGGTGCCCCCCCCAAAAAAAGGTTTGTGCCCCCCCCCCCAGAAAGCCCCTGCCCCAAGAATAATTGAGAAAAGATGGGGCTTTCTAGGTCCCCCGGAGCATAGGCGTAGCCAGGGGGGTTTGGGTGTTCAAACCCCCCCATGGGACCCAAGTCATGACTAGATATTTAATACAAATTATATTTCATATAGGGTAAGAGAAAGTAAAATATAATAATTTACTCTAGCTAAAAAAACATGCCAAAATGATTTATAAATACCCTAAAATAATCTTAAATTTTTGAAAAAAATTTCTTGATCCCCCCCCATCAAAAATTTATGCCCCGGAGGATAACTGGGTTATATTTTACCCTCATCCTCATTTTCCTAGTTTTATCTTCCCTGGTGGCGTCATTTCAACTTCTTCTTGGGGGGGGGGGCAAATGTCACCCTGCGCCTCCACCAAATGACGCCACTGATCTTCTCTCGCCTTCCATTCTGAATTAATTTAAATAAAAATAAATAAATACCATCCGTCACTATCCTAATTTCCCCTAAGTGTGCTCCCTCTCTGGGAACGGCCACTTCAAGCTAACCTAACCTACTCAATGGAAAAAATTTTTTGAATTTTTCAAAAATGAGTCTTGATTCTAATCCAAGCAACAGTAGCATTTGATTATTATAAGACCGAGATATTGCATTTAGGCCTACATATTCTAAAAATGCAGATATTTTATATTAATATTATACGAATTAGATATACAAATTCTTGCTCTGAGATAGGTCAAGGTTTTCCAAAAGTCAACCAACATGTTTTCTTGGTGTTTTTTTTTTTGGCTTGAACTCAAAAACTAAATTCCTCTGAAAACTCGCTGCACTTCATCAATAATGCAACTCTTATTATTATTTTTAATTCTCTGTAGAGAAGCTCCTCAACTACTAATAAGGAAATAAAATGGAATTTTATTTTAATTTAATTAAAATTGAAATTAAATCTATAATATAATAACAAAGTCGAAATTACTTTTCTCCTTATATGTCAAAATTAAATAATGATTAGATATAAAAGTAATCTTATTTATTTTAAATTATATTAAAAGTAAATGCATTAGAAAATCTTATTAACAAAAAAAAATAAAAAAACTTTAGAATGAACTCTTCCTTTAAAAGCATTAAATGAAATTATTTCTTAATTTAATAGCATCTTCCACAAAATGAAAACTGTATTTTAAAATTTTTTAACCTTTGTTATTTCTGCCCCGCATTCTTTTCTAATTTACATCTCAAAATTTTATCTTATACATTTTATCCTACCTTGTAAAATTGATCGAATTTCATCAGGATTGGCTAATTTAGATTGATTAAATTTATCTTTGAGAAAAAAACTATTTTTTCTTGCTTTTAAATAATAAGGTTTATCATATAATTAGAATTCCAAACTGCTCAATTCATCTTAATTTTTGCTATCTATAGGCCTACAATCTTTTACACATCCCTAATTTATTTATTTAATTAGATTCTTGAGTTTGTAAAGAATTGGTCCAAGTAATTTTAACAATTTTTTCAGAGTTCATAAATAATTTGTCCTTTGCTTTTTTTTTATCTATTTATAGATTTTATAATGTATTCATAAATTCATGAACGAAAGACAACTTTAAGGTAAAAGGTTAACTAGAATTGACCTTTATGAATATTGTCCAAGACCTACAAAAATAATTCAAATTTTTATTAAAATCAAATTAGTTTTCAAATCTTTCAATTTTTAATTGTTCATATTGATAATAGAATACAATAATTTCTATATTTACATGCATTTTTTAATAATTTTTATTAAAAAAAAAAAAAAAAAAAAAAATACAAAAATGTTTTTTTAAAGATTAGCCTTGTATGATCTTACTCAGCTTCAATAGACTAACCTGCGTTATTTAGAAACTTAAAATTTTAATTACTCACAAAGTTTTGTCTTTTTCTAACACTTTTTAACTAACCTATATATCGTAAAATATTCAATTTGATTCTTGAATTTGTGAAGAATTGGTCCAAGTTTTGTGTACATAAAATGTAATGTTTATTATTAAATGTCCTATGCTCTCTCGCTAAGGCAGAAATAAATAAACTTATTTAGAAATATAAATGCAAAGAAAGCAGAAAAAGAGAATACCCTGAAGATGTTTAGAAATATCACAATAATACCCGAGCAAAAATGATTAAAAATGATCGAGGTATTCACACACCCGCAGCAGATCTCCATAGTGAACCTTTAGGGAAACAGGGATATACACGCTTACTCCAGGGACACACATTTTTCTTCTGGTCACTTTCGATCTACTGTGTGGGTCCCTGGTGCGGGCGTGTGCATCCCTGTGTGTCCCTGGTGTGGGCCTGTATATCCCTGAGTGTCCCTAAAGGTTCACTATGCAGACCTGCTGCAGGCGTGTGGATCCCTCGATCATTTTTAATTATTTTTACTCGGGTGTTTTATCCCTGGGATGAAAAATCATAATTAACAGTTTAACCACTCAGGGAATAAGTTATAATATAAGAATAAGACTAGATTAATTTAGTATATTTTCTTATTTCTTTCTTAAAACAATTTTTTGTTGTTGTTTCAGATGCTGTTGGTGCTGGTGTTGCTGGGTACTCTGGGTGTCCAGGGTGGATATATCCCCCCAGGACCCAGATACCCTTGTCCCCAACCATCTGCCCTGATATATCCATGCGAATGCCTTGAAGGCTCTGATCAGGGAGTGAAGATCCTCTGTAGAGGCACTAACCTCGCCTCTATGGCTCTTGGCTTGGGAAATCTGGCGGCATTAGATCTTCCCGTCGAAGAGCTCACAATTGCCAATTGCAGTATCAGTAAGTTCATCCAATTAATTTATCTAATATAAGGTTTTTCACTCGTTGATTCTTAAAAAATTTGCTCTTCATCAACATCCGAGATACAAAACAATTCAAGTAAATACAAAAAAGTTAATTTGATTACGAAACCGAGCTCTAATTGCAAAATAATCGGCTATAGACTATAGCTAATTAAATATCCTTATCCATTTAAAAAATGTTTAAGACCTCAGGGACACACTGCATTACAATTATGTAATATTATTTATTTTAAATAATTTTTTTTAATGTTCACTTCCCTTGGGCCATAGCATCGTGGTAGAGTATCCGCCTCTTCTGCTAGGAGTCAAGGCCTCGCATCCCGGCTCATGAGACCAAAATTTATTTATATTTAAATTGGCTACCATTAACTAGTCTAAATTGCCTCCGATGCCGAAAAAGACCTTAAATAAATTTAAAAAAAAAAGTTAAATTCTATTCCAAATTCGGCCTTTGCATGATCCGTTTTCTTCCCTTTCCTTCCCTTTAATTAAATCTATATATCGGAAGCAGTATATTAGAATTAGATGCGACTGAGGGAAGCAAGTCGACTCGCTTTACTTACTTGGGAAATTGAAGGATGGCATTAGTGGTGTGGATGAAATGTCACCCTCTGATCGCGTTTCTCGAGGTCACTATCCACTTACCCTTAAGATTCGAACCCCTGATTAGTTTTACCTGAATAGTTCATTTTATTTTTAATAGGAAATAATCTTGACTTTCTCTTTGTAATAGAATAATCAAGTTATTATATTTTATAATTAAATTATTTGGCATGGGTTTAGTTTTAGATCTTTTATTGTATAAAAATAAAATATGGCTGGGACCGGAAAGCCTTTTTTCCTTTTGTTTATGAATACAGTTGAAAAACAGTGACAAAGACAACAAATATATAGTAAAATTGATTTAACTATATATTTTTTTTTTTAAGAAAGTTCCTGACTTTGTGATTTTCGTTTCTATTAGAAAGTATGAACTGTTCAAAAAGTGGACAAAAACAAAATCCAATTATACGCTTTATTAAAGACTTCTAAAGGACAATGAACTAACAATAAGTGAATCTTTCCATGACGTTAAACTAATCTTAAAATATCAGGAATGACTTTAATTTATTTAAATTAGGCATGTTGCATCTTCACAATACAAATTACATGGGCTCACATATAAATATTAAAATATTATGTAATGTTTTTCTTAGGGAAGATTTTTGTTTTTCATTTTGAATTAATGAAATAAAAATGAAAGTAAAAATATTACTAATCAGATTTTGAAATAAATTTCATATAATTTAATTATATGTTTTAATATGGTCATGTATGTAATTTTTTATTTTATTTCAAAATAGAAGTTATGGGAAAAAATTATTAAGTCAATTTAAATTATATCTCTTCAAAATATTTTTCAATAGTTACAAGAAGAAGAAGACTTAGGCAGTTGCATATTTAACGAATTATTTCGTAAACACTACTTGGTAAAAATTAAAAAATTAATTGTTCTTTATATGGCGGGATTTTTTTTTTTTTTTAGAGCTTGAGCTTTTGACAATCCTGACTAGAAACCTCTTTAGTAGAGAGCCTCTATGAATACATTTTAAAGAAGAATTGGGTTGAAAGAGAGCAAGTACAGGTGCAGCAAATAAAGAGAGCTTTTGGATGCCAAATGCCGAAAGGGGACGTTTCGGACAAAATTTTATTTGCCAATCCTCACTCCTTGTACGCTCTTAATTTAATTAGGCTTAATTAGGCACAAAGTAGTCATTGCTGTTGCGGCACAATTTAGGCCTATATTTTTTTTATAAAAGCGGGCGAGTGTTTAATGCTTCGCGAGTGTCTATTAGATGATCATTAGATTATCTATGTGCACAAATTCAAGCCACAACAACAATGACAACTTTGCGCCTAATTAAATTATAAGCCTACAAGGACTGAGGATGGACAAATAAAATTTTGTCCGAAACGTCTCCTTTTCGGCATTTGGCATCCAAAGTTTCTCTTTATTTGCTGCACCTGTACTTGCTCTCTTCCATCCCATAATATCAAAAGCAACTTCTCTTCAGCTTAAATAATAAATATTTCTTATAAATTTTAGCAAATTAAATTGATACTGCCAACCGTAGGCAGTATTGAAATTGAAATATGATGATATAGGTAAATATAATAATACTCTAGGTTATATATTTCAAAATGTTTTATTATTTAAATTTATAATTACTCCTCACCCGTGGCCTAGTTTTTTTTAGTGACAATATTGATAAACTCACAATTCAAGTGAAGTAAGTTCGAATCCCTACATATTTTTTTTTTTTTTTTTTAAGGATTCATAGATGAATAATTAATCTCTTGGCAGTGTAGTTGAGAATCACTGGTTTAGCTGCTTTACTTTATTTAAGCTCAAGACCCAATAAAGACACCCTCTTGCATTTGTCTTGTAACTTTTCTATAAGTGAATAGCCCTATTAAAATTCATTAATAATTAAGTAATAGAGTACCTTGTATATTTTTTTTTTTGTCAATCTCATTTCGATTAACAAACAAATTTCTTTGAATCATTTTCTGGATGAGAAATTCTCCGGTCGGTAAAAATTAAAGGCATTAAAGTCACTTTTTCTTGTAAAATGAACCGATGACGGAAGCGGCCCCGGTACACGTGACTTCCTTCCTGACAGATCCTTTGATTGCAGGTCGGCTCTATGGAACGGCACTGTTTCCTGTTCGCGCTCGGGTCCTTCGTATCCGGAACACACCCCTAACTGCAATCGAGCCACACGCCTTCCACGGCATTAACAGGACTCTCCAGGAACTGCACATCGAACATTCCCAGATACAGACCTTCCCAAATGACGCCATCCATGTGAGTTCTGCATCACCGAGCGAGTTGCTCATTCGTTTAAACTGCGAAAGTTAAACAGTGTTTACTGTTTTTTATAATTAACTAGGGCAAGGAAGTCGAGCGAGACTCGTCAAAAAATCAGGAAAATAATAATATTCCTTTGCATGACGATGAGTCTTTTGCGAGACTTTTGATAAATTCCATGGATAATATTAATATAAAGATCTCACAAATAAAAAAGAAAGAATTTCATTTGACTCCCGCTAGTAGAGTGATATAATTCATTCAAATTAAAATATTAACTTATTAGTAGGGTCCGACCGAAACAAGATTTTCCGCCGAAACCGAAACCGAATATTCGGCCTCAACCTTAGTTTCGGCCGAAACCGTAACCGAAACCGAAACTTGTATTTCCTATAAAAAATTTTTTTTCATTTTACCTTTTTTTTTTTTGAATTTTTTTTTCCCTCCCGTGAAAATAATTTTACCTTTTTACTTTCTCTTACCTATGTATATATGTAATATATATATAGAGAGAAAGTATTGGATTCATGTCAAAAATTCGATGTCGAGATTTTGATGGATCTTCACGTTTTGAGGTCCCCTGAATCCAAAAAAGTGGTTTTCGCGACATGGTCTGTCTGTGGGTGGGTGGGTGGGTGGGTGTGTCTGTGTTCACTTTTAAGCATGAAGGAATTGAGCAATGAGGCTCAAATTTTATATTTAAGTTAAACACCCCCCGGGACCGGAAAAATAAGCTTTTAATCAAAATCGGCCAAAGAGTACTAGTACTTTACTGATGTACTTTTTCAGTTTTTTTCGATTTTCTCAAAATTCGCTCAAACGATTTTGATTAAAATTCAAAAATCAATTATTTTTTAGATGCTCTTTCAAATGTATATTCTCGTTTTGCCCTCAAAATTGTTTGAAGCACACTTTACTCTTGTGCTTCATAGGAAAGATAGGAGAAATGGTTGTCATGGTTACAAAATATAAATATTTTCCCATACTTATAAATTTTGACATCTGAATTCAAATATTCCCTACTGCCGGGAACTAAATACATGTCGACACAAAAAATCTGGTGTGACAAGCACAGTACACAACTTTCGATTACCGAAGGTAAGAGAAAGTTGTGTGCTGTGCGCCAGTCACACCAGATTTTTTTTTAGGGAGACTAAAATTTTTTTCTCCCTCAAGTGCAAATTATTTGACCTTTTTTTTTTTTTGCATGCGAGTCTCATCCCATTTTTTCACTCTGGTTTCGGCCGGCCGAAAGGTTCGGCCACTTTTTGGCCGAAACCGAAACTACGGCCGAAACCATGATTTTTGGCCGAAACTGGCCGAAACCGTAACCGAAACCGAATATTCGGTCGGTTCCTACTTATTAGACATAGGTGACACCTACGAGCAAAATATTAGCTTGACCCTCTCCAAGAGTAGATCTCAGGGGCGTATATAGAAATTTTTTTCGGGGGGGGGGGCCCGAACTCAAAAATTTTTCTGCTGAAAATTTTTTTTTTAAGAAACTAAATTTTTTTCACACAAAATTTTTTGCGGAACATTTTTTCTTTTGCGGAACCAAAGTTTTCCATCCTGCGGAAAAATTTGTTGCCCTAATGTCTGTATATCCCTATATATGTATATGTGTTTGGGAAATTTCGGGGGGGGGGGGCGGGCCCCCGCCCCCCCCCCCTTATATACGCCCCCTGGTAGATCTAATATTTACTTTTGGTCAATACCAGTAAAATATTAAATATAATAAAATATTATTTTGTATAGAAGGAACTGGAGAATAAAACGAGGCGTTAGTGGACGCCTCTCACATCAATTTCTGGTTCCTTCTATATGTATATGATCCAGCAAAAGTCCTAATTGTAATATTATTTTGTTTTAGCTTTTAGGAAATTTGAGTCGCCTCTATATAACAGATCATCTGATGACATCTCTTCCAACTGATGCTTTTACCGGACCAATTATTGGACGCCTAGAGCGACTTAGCCTTGCTAGAGGGAATATTGGCCAACTTCCGCCAGAAGCACTCGCTCCTTTAAGAAAATTAAAATGGCTAGATTTGCAAAGTAACGCTTTATCATCATTGAAGAAGTCACAATTTCGAGGGCTTCGAGATCTTGAAACTCTTGATCTATCGTTCAATAATTTTACAAGAATTGATGCATCACATGTTTCTGATCTGGTCAAATTATCTACATTAAATGTTTCGCATAACGCTTTAAACGAACTCACTAGGTAATATTTCTTGATTAAAAAAAAAATAATAATAATTTTGTATCAATTAATTATAATAAATTTATTATTTTATTTCAGAGGGGCTTTTGCTCGAAATACAGTTTTACGTGTACTAAATATGTCCTATAATAAAATTCGAAAATTGGATTCGAATTCTTTTAGAGGAATGCGTTTTATTCGCCGATTATATCTCTCCGATAACCAGATGACCGATATTGGGAGAGGCACTTTCGGAGCTATCACTCGAGTGGGCACTATTGATTTAGCCAGAAATCAACTTACCAAAATTGATTATCAAATGTTTCATCAACTTCAATATGTTGAGGTCAGTCACAAAATCTCTTCTCTAATCTATAATATTTTTTAAAATATTTTGCATTTAACGATGAGATGAATCCTGGGAGAGATCTAGAATTTAAATATTGAAAAGGCTAAAAATAAAATAAAAATAAAATCTGGAAAGGAAAAATCTGGATATTTAATTTAATTAATTATTTCGTCTTCTATTATATAAATCTACATTTATACTTTACTATAAAAATTATTTACATTTATTATTTATTAAATAATACTAATATTTTTTCTAATATTTTAGATATTGGATGTGTCTGAAAATAAAGTAACAACCGTGGAAAAACTGGCATTCAAAGATCTTTTCTTAGTTCGCATTAATCTTTCCCACAATGCAATCGAAAAAATCGAGCCTGGGGCATTTGAAAACTGCGCTAATATTACAATTCTGGATCTGTCTTTTAATCGACTTGCGACATTTTCAAAGACAGCGTTTGATCCGACTACTTACGCTACCGAATTGAGGCTGTCATTCAACAACTTAACGGATCTAAGCCAGGTCAGTCAGTCAGTGAAACACTAAAAATTTATTGGTTATTATTCTCTCTCATAATTTTATTTCTTAGAGGAATCTCTAATTTTATAGTGTTTAATTTCTTTTGGCATAGTAAAATTGCAAATGCTCTTGGAATATGTACAGATGCCTTCTATCCTAATCCACAAAGGTTAAAATTTCTCAATTTGTACAAAGAGCGCCACAATTCTAGAGACTAAAGTATAAGGTAGAGTATTTTTTTTTTTATTTAAAAACTTTGCATTAGGCCACCACCATTTTCCACCCTATAAGGTAGAGTATATAGTGAAATAATTTTAATTAAAAAAATAAAATTCAAATAAAATTTGAAAAGGTAAAATAAAATCTGGTACCTACAGATGATTTTATTTTACCTCTTCGCTCATTAAAATTATTTCACTATATACCATATACTTTATCAAATACTTAAGGCTCTAGATACCAGATGAGGCGCTCACTGTACGTAATATTTCAAGACAGTAGTACCTTTCTCAGAGGTATCATCCCCCTTTGGATGTGGCAATTCCCCCCCCCCCCCACATGCATTTGAAAATTAGACCTCTTCCACCCAAAATTTGAAAATAAAAACCTGTCTGTTTGATATTTAATAAAAAAAATTATTACACAATCTCTGGTTATTAATAATACTTTTTAAATTCTTATTCCAAACTCGCCTGCAAGTTCGGCAACCAAACTAACCAATTTCTCTTTCGAAATCAAAACGTCCGCTACTTGACTCTCTTTCTCTTTCCTTCTCACTAATCTTATTTATTTTAATAAATTTGATAAATAACTAAAATATCGTTTAATTTTTCATTAATAATATGCATTAACCGGTTTCTCAGAACAATTTATACAACCTACCTTTTTTATAAGCTACTTAATTTTTCATTCTATAAATTTTTTTTTAGATGCAAATTAAAATTATAAACACCTTTAATATATTTTTAAAATATTAAATATACTTTTTTATAAAATTATTAGAAAATTTACTATTATTAATTTTTTTTTGTCAGAAATCGCTTATTATTATTATATAGGAATTTTGATATTTAAAATAATAATAATTATTATATATTCCTAAATTATACACTCTAGAAAGGATAATAAGGAAAAGAAACTTGTGAATATAAATAATATGATTAATGTTTTCTTTTTTGATTTAAATCTATAATAAAATTTTTTAATCTATCAAATTATATCCACTTTTTCGGTTAACATGATATAGTCAAAACATTTTTCTAATTATTAAAATAAACCTAATTATGATAATATAAAAAAGTTTTTCTTGGGAAAGAAAGCATTCAAGATTTATTTGGAAAACATTTTTAAACTCCTCGTTAAGAATTAAATTCTCAAATACTACCCTCGAACTGTGAGACACAACAAGGGCGAATACAGGGGGGAAGGGGGTATTACCACCATCCTCGAGATTTGAGAAAAATAAACTAGTACAGAGTGCACCTTTAAATTACCGAAAATAAGAAAAAATTGTGTGCTGTGCAACCATTCACACCAGACTACCCCCCATCCCCAGAAAGCCTTCTGGATCCGCTCTTGTTGTGACCTAAATTGTAAAAATAAAAAAAATTGGGGAGGGGGGGTTTAGATTCACGATCCTACTTATCTCGGTTTCCCCTTAGCCTATATATTATATTACATACATGGTCGTAACTAGGGAATTTGGCAGGGGGCATGGAAGGCCCCATATTGTCTCAATTTTTCTTGGGGTGGGGAGCCTTCTGGGGGGGGGGGGCTCGAGACTTCTCCCCCCCCCTCCGGGACTCCTCTAGTTACATTTAATAGCGGGAAAGTAAAATGTAATAATTATTATTTATGAATTTAAGTACTATTAACGTTCAAGGTCAGTAGAACCGTTATTCTATTTTTTTTTCTCCTTCAAAGCTCTAATATTGACAGGCCTATATTCATATCAAAAGAGAAAATTCTCATCCTTTTTTTTCTTTTATTTGTTTATATTGTAGGCCAAATTCGTTTCAAAAATAAAAAAAATGACACTATAATTTTCTCCTCAAGATGAGAGATTCTAAAGCACGATCAGCTAATGGCTATTGTCAGTGAAAGGCAAAAACTTTATTCTGTGTCTGTTTGTTTGCAGGTGCCGTTGCATAATATGACTGGCCTTAAAATTCTCAATGTAAGTCACAATCAGATCGAGACTATTCCACGCAACACTTTTCCAAAATTGTATGAATTGCACACTATTGATCTTTCATATAATCGGATACATGATATATGGAACAGTGTTTTTCAAACACTTTTCTCTCTTCGTTCTCTTAATTTATCTTACAATGCATTGGATACCGTCAAAGGATCAACTTTTGGGGCTCTGCATACTCTTATAGAGTTAGATTTAAGATACAATAACCTTTCTGATCTCAATAAAGGCTCATTGGCCCGATTGGCTTCATTAAGAAAATTGGATCTCAGTCATAATAATTTACAAACGATATTCCAATTACCAATTTCGCTCACCTATTTGGATCTTTCTTATAACGCTTATACGGAAATCCCAACTGAACCAGGCACTTGGCCTACTATGAATTCTCTAATCTCTCTTGATTTGAGTCATAATTCGTTGGGAGACACACTACGAAGAGGCTCCTTCACAGGACTCCTTACACTTCAACATCTTGATCTGGGATATAATAATATTACAAGGCCACCATGGGAAGCCCTGTCCGACCTCACCACTCTTCAATATCTCCGACTTAAGGTAAAGAGAAGCCTTAACTATAATAAATATTATTAAAATATCTGATTGCATGGAGCGATAACAAATAATCAAATTATAAAGAATATCATCACAATTGAAAGCCTATTTTGGTCTGATTATAATCTATAAAAATTAAATTTTGAATTCTTGAAACTAGAAATCATGGCCTATAATCATTTCTGTTTTTTTTTTTTTTTTTTTAGCACAATGGCCTGACTAACCTGAATCGAGGAGCTTTTGGTCGACTTCCGGTTGTTTTCAGTCTGGACCTTTCCCATAACGAGATCTACAACGTGACTCCTCGGGCCTTTGACGGACTCCTCCAGCTCCTCTCACTTAATCTCACAGCGAATAAACTTAAATCAATTCCCAATGGTGGCTTTCAAGGTATCTAAAAAAAAAAATCCCTCAGTTAAAGCAGTTTTTTCATTTAAAATAAATTTTAATTTCTTTTACTTGAATATGATATAAAGAAAAAAATCTTAACGATGACTCCAAGCTGAGATTCAGCGCTTTTATTTCTTGGAGTGTACACACGCATTCTAGATCCAGCATTGCTTGATCTTGTTTATTGGGATCTCTCGGATTGCGTCGGCTGTTCGGTACAGTTGAAATTTTTCAAATTCATGAGTCCAAGAGTTTTGTATAGGACCCTCAGCCTGTCCAATAAAATTTTATTTAAACCAATTGATATAAAACATAGGGCTATAATACAATAGAATTATTTCATTTCATATAGTCTCAGAATACAAAAGTACAAAAGAATTAACAACTGCTGTAGTTTTAGTTCAAACCGAATTTTCTTTTATAAATGAAGCGAGAATTTTTATATTTCACTATATTTTTATAGAAATATAGTAATTTTTATTAACTAACTGAAAATTTTATAATTTATGTTTTTTTTTAGGACTTGTTTCTTTACGGACTCTGGATCTTTCGCATAATTCTTTAGAAAAAATCGATAACAAAACTCATGGCCTTCTTGATGACTGTCTATCACTCGAACGGGTAAATAAAAATATCATTCATTATTAAACTTCATTATTAAACTTTTGGATGGGAACATTTAATATATTAAGAGAATAGACAAATATGAAGAAATCTTAATATGCTAACGCTCTGTTTATCTTTATTTACATAAGGTGTCTGTCACTGTCTAGTCCTTCTATTCATTCAATCAGGGTGTTTCAAATTCATGAGTCCAAGAGTTTTGTCTCGGACCAGCTGCAGCTTCCGCCTCCTATAAGTTAAAAATTTGTAAAAATCACTTTACGTATTAAAAAAATAATCACCAGGCTGCCTATACATTAAAATATTTACATAAAAATTCAGGTCCCTTTGTTTATTTTATTTTAACTTTATTTACATTCAATAACGAATTTTTTTCATGTTGGTATACTTAAATTTGATCAATGAAAAAACGTTTTCTGATTTAAATAAATTTTTTGTTTTCTTTTTAAACACTCACTTTTTTTCATTCACACTTACACTCACACCCACATACACACAGTTTTCTCGGTAACTCGGGCCTTACAAGACTTTTGAAGATACCAGTATTTTTATAATATGTTCAGTGTATATTTGAGGTCCAGGCATTCTTATTTAAGCCATTTGGTATCCAATACAATCTTAATATTATCTTATTGTTTATTCATACTACTTTTCTTTACCAGGTGAACCTGTCTCATAACCGAATCTCGTTTATCACCAGAAAGACATTCCCAAGCAATCCTTGGGTCCCTTACAGGCTTCGAGAAATTGACTTAAGCTACAATTCGATACCAGTTCTCACGTGGGATCTCACTCAGGGTACAAGTCGAGTCGAAAAACTCAATCTCAGCCATAATACCATCAACGAAATTAGAAAAAGTATGTAACCTATTGCAGTGACTCTAAAATTTGACGATAAAAATTATTACCCTACACTTAATCAAAAAAAAAATATATAATATAAATAATCGGGGTATCCAATTGCCTGTCTTTGATAAACCACTCTCATATCATTTTATTAACAGATATTTCGATAGGCTTAACGTCTGGTCATCTTCAATATAAAATATACAACGATTTATTTTAATACATTAAACAAGAAAATAATAATTACTATATCATGATATGAGGGTGGTCCTTCAAAGACTGCCACTTTGACTCTCGGGTCATTCCTTGTATATATATATATAATCCAGCAAAACTTCGATTTTACATATTTGTTATAGTAGTTTAAGGAAAAAAATAATTAATTAAAGAAGCTAGTGCTGAAGTTGATGCTAGATATAGAATATGAGAATATAGGGGAAAATAATATCAAAGCATATTATTATTAATTAATAGATTATAATCAGCAAATTGCGAAGAAAAAAAGAAAATGCAGATTTTTAAGGCCATTTATAATTATTGAAAACAGAGCGACGTTTCGATTCTATATTGAGATCATCTTCTAGATTGTTCTTTAATCTAAAATATAAAGAGTGTTTCTTCCATTTTATACCACCTAAGAAACATTTGGCCTGAATAAGCTCTATTTTCTTTCTTCTTCGCCTTTGTTATTAATATATATGATTATGATGATATTGTTGTGAAGCTAAAAGAACAGAGAGAGAGAGAGAGAGAGATACAAAATTTGATATTTGGAATCTAAAGCTCTATTTTTAAACTCATTCGATGGCAAAATTTGATATATGTTTAGAACAAGACACACCTGTAAATATTCCCACAGAAAAGCGCAAATTTTGCAATTGAAATTGTTACACGTGTGTCTAGTCCCCTGGGAATGGGGGATTACTGTCTGGAAAAAAGGCATAAAAAGCCACCCCCACTCCCAGGAGGGATCATTCTCTCTCTCTCTCTGTCCTTTTAGCTTCACAACAATATGATGATATTAATATATATGGTAATTCCACCTTCACCAGATGGCTTAAATAGAAATGCCTGACCCCACAATATATATATTATACTTACAACGGTTATCGTCAAAGTCTTAAATGGCCTAAGTTGCCGAAAAGACTGTGAATGTGTGTGTGAGTGTGAGAATGAATGAGAAAAAAGTGTGAATGTTTAAAAAAAAAAAAAAAAAAAAAAAAAATTCCACCTTCCTAACTCCAGGGCGTAATCAGTACAAGATGTAAAGTAGGGATGGTCCTTCCACTAATAATTTAAAAGTTCATATGTCTGAAAAAGCCAGGGGAAGACGAGCTTACAACCGTTATTACTTATCATAATATTGGTAAATAGTTAGTTTATTCATTAACTTATGCTTGTTTTAATCAGACTTTTGAACTTGTGTTATTTACTACCTTTAAAATAGAAATTAAGGGGTCCTTGAAGGTAAAAGATTATTAAGTCATTAGTTTAAACCCTAAAAACCAATTTCTCTCTCCCAAGGATCCCCAAATGAGAAAGGTATATTTTGCTATGGAATAAAGAATACTTATTATAATTGCTCGTTTTCATCTTTTGTTTCTTTATTAAAAGAATAAAACTATTAACTTTATTCCGGAAGGGCGGATAGGGATGTTAAGGAAATAGCAAGAAAAGACTTAAGACAATTTGAATTAAAATTCAGCTAGCCCCCGAGCCTTGGTGTAGTTGCTAGCGTGCTGGCCTTCAATACTAAGGGTTGCGGGTTCGGATCCCATGCAGTCCAATGAGTTTATTTAAGCCATTTGATTACCAAATGGCTTAAATAAATATGCCTGGACCAAAAATATATATATTAATCAAATACGAGTTATCGTTTAAAGTCTTAAATAGCCTGAGTTGCAGAAAAAGACTGTATGCATGTGTGTGTGTGTGTGGGGGTGGGGGGGGGGGGGGGTGTGTGGGGGTGTGTGGGGGTGTGGGTGTGTGTGTGTGTGTGTGTGTGTGTGTGTGTGTGTGTGTGTGTGTGTGTGTGTGTGTGTGGTGTGTGTGTGTGTGTGTGAGTGTGTTGAGTGTGTCTGGAATAAAAGTGTGAGTGTTTTTAATAAGAAAAAAAAATCAGCTATCTTTTCATAAAACTTCAAATAAAATAAAATAAAACAGCCTAAAATAGATGACTCGTTTAAATAAAGATTTGTATATTTTTACAGATGTATTGGGCAACCTGACAGCACTACGAGTTTTAGATATGAGTCATAATCGACTGTCCTCTTTACCTGAAGAAGTGTTCAAAATTCCTGAAAATCTCACCATACTCAACTTGGGCTACAATCGGCTTAACATCTTACCTATAAAACCTCTCCGCGAGCATGGATCTCGTTGTAAACAATTGGATCTGAGAGGAAATCGACTTTCTTCTTTGCCATATGAACTTATGCCACTCATTAAAAATGGAACTAAAGTTTTATTCGCAGGTATTTTTACTAGGAATAGTTTCTTCTAGGAGCTTTATTTGAGTGGAGTTTTTGCGAATTTTTTAGCATGATTTTAGGGGTCCCTACCACCCTTTAAAGCTTAGGCCTATTCAAATACATTGAGGAATTAGCAGTGGCGTAGTGAGCTTTACTCGCGCCCGGGGCACAATACCTTTTTAGCGCTCCCCCCCCCCATTCGAAAATCATAAAATATTATATGTAAAATATACATTGAACCCCCTTAAGCCATTTGGTACCGAACCCGCGACCCTTGGCATACAAGGCAGACGCGCTACCGACTACACCAAGCCCGAGGGTTCGCCATTTCTTAATAATGAAAAATAATCATCATTACTATATTCCAATCCAGTGCCGCCTTGGGGATTTGTTTACACTCATAGAATACACAAAATGCAAAGAATACATAAATATTTCTCTATACATCCTATGGGAGAAATCGGGAATTAATAACTCAAAAAGTTATAGAAATTTCGGGATGAAAATTATTTTCCTGTAATTCCTAGGAAAATCCTCTTTAAGCATAAAAAAAAAAAAAAAAAATTGATTTCGAAATTCCAACGAGAAGTTGCCCAAACAGACGGACATTAGCGAATTATATATATAAATAGATTTCAATTTGAGGAAAAGTTAAAAAGAAAAAAAAATCTGGTGTGACTGGTCGCACAGTACACAAACTTTCTCTTACCTTCACTAACCGAAAGTTTGTGTTCTGTGCTTGGCACACCAGATTTTTTTGTGTCGACATATATTTAATTTACGCTGATAATGGGTCGTTTTGATAACTTACCTACCCCAACATTAAAATAGACTCCCTATGTGGAAATACAAGGTGTGTGTCCTTCAGCTATTTTAATGCTGAAGGACACACACCTTGTATTTCCACATAGGGAGTCTATTTTAATGTTGGGGTAGGTAAGTTATCAAAACGACCCATAATATATTAGAATTCAAGATGGGAAAATATTTATATTTTGTTACCATGGCAACCATTTCTCCTATCTTCCCTATGGAGTACAAGAGTAAAGTGGTCTTCAGAAAATTTTAATGGCATAATGAGAATATACATTTTAAAGAGCATCTAAAAAATGATTGATTTTTGAATTTTAATCAAAATCCTTAGAGGGAATTTTGAGAAAATCGAAAAAAACTGAAAAAGTGCATCAGCAAAGTACTAGTACTCTTTGGCCGATTTTGTTCAAAAGCTTCGTGTCACATCCCAGGGGGGCACCTTCTTTAAATATAAAATTTCAATCTCGTAGCTCTTTTTCTTTAAACTTAAAATTGTTCTGATTTGCGGGACGCACTTTTTTGGTTTCAAGGGACCTCAAAACGTGTATTTCCATCAAAATCTCGACATTTTTTAACATGATCGCAATACCTTCTCTCTCTCCATATATACATTTCACGTCAGGCAAATTGGTTTTTTCATGTGGCCAGGGCATACGGACGTAGAGGCCCCATCCAGAGATGATGGCCTTGCTTAAGATAATCTCTCTCGCATCATTTTAAATTTAAAGGTGATGATAGATACCAAAAAAAAAAAACATCCTGCACCACAATCATATAATTATTTGTGTTTATATAAGAACGACGTGCAAAGTGTTGTTCTTGTTGTTGTTTTGAAGGCTTTGAAAACAAAAACTACATTTGTTTTTTTGTTTTTTATATAAATTTCATAATCAAAAAAAAACTTTTTTTTTTTTATAATTAAAAAATAATAGGGAATAATCAAAGTAGCAAAATTTTTCGAGAAAAAAAAATACATCAGTAAAATACTAGTACCCCCGACTGCATAAAGTACAAAAAATACATGATAGATTTCATTATATAATTAACTTGTTAATTGAATTGACAATCTCTCTCATAAAATTCATGTGAGTAAAAAAACATTTAACAACAAATTTTTCAAATTGTATAATGAATGAATAAATAAATGTATTGCCTAAATTCACAGATATGCACTGAAGATGGCCCCTGTATAGGAGCCGAAATATTTGCAAATAAATTGAGGTGGTGAGCAAGGGCGGATCCAGAGGTGTTTCTCGGGGGGGTAATCTGGTGTGACTCGTCGCACAGCACCAGGGGCGTACGAAAAATTTTGTTTTTTTCACGGAACCAAAATTTGGATTTCGCGGAACCATGTACCGTTCGACCAAAAATTTTTCCCGCCCGTAAAAATATTTTACCTTTTTTTTAGAGAGCGAAAATTTAATACAATTTTTAAGTATTAATTTTTAAAAAATTACGTTAAAAATTCTTTTTTTGGCGAAAAAAAAGGTATTTTTCCCAAATCTCGGGGGTGGGGGTGGGGGGGGGTAATTACCCCCTTTACCCCCCCTTGTATCCGCCCTTGGTGGAGAGAACGAAGGCTGGTATTTATTCTCCTTATCGTCCTCAACTACGATTCCCAGCTACAAACAACTACTGATTTCATAGGCGCCGGAACTGGGGGGTGGGGGGGGGGGCAAGGGTACATTGCGCCCCCTGGCATCTTATAGGAGGGGGCAATATGTCCATTTTTTATTCCATTTATTTTTAAAAATGATAGATACATTTTTACTTTTGAAAAAATAAAATCTTTTAAATTAAAAAAATCTGGTGTGACTGGCGCACAGCCGCACACAACTTTCTCTTACCCTTCGGTAAGAGAAAGTTGTGCACCGTGCTGGTCACACCAGATTTTTTGTGTCGAGATATATTTAGTTTCCGATAGCACCTTGCATTTTAAATGTTGACTGCTTGAAATAAACTATGGTTATTTTTCAAAATTTTAATCTCATATTTTGACATTTTATACACAATATAGATTCGTAAATAAATACAATATTTCATAAGAATTGGAAAAAAAAATTTTAAATGCCTAAAAAGTTCCAAAGGGGACCCCCTTTTGAATCGAAATTAACATAAAAATCCCTATAGGAAATTAACATTGGCCAAATGCGAAGATAAGGTGGAAAGTTTAAAACGCGTAGAAAGAGAGAAGATAGTTTTTAAATATCGACACAAAAATATCTGGTGTAACAAGCACAGAACACAACTTTCGATGCGACTAGTCACACCAGATTTTTACTTATGAAATGCAAGTGGTCAAGTTAACTAAGGTGCTATTTTTTATGTCGACATTGAGGGAATACAAAAGAAATGGATATCATCTTTTAGTTTAGTTGTTGGGTACCTAAATAGACAGAGAGAGTTGCCGAAGGCGAAGGCGAGTCACTGGCTGCTGCACCTTCTTGTTTTTCTTCCTTCTTCTCTCTTTGGGGAATGCCTCTGAAACATTCCATCTAGGAACCCCCTACCCCTCCCCTCTCCCTCTCTCCCTCTCTCTTTAAGCTCGCTCTGCTCGACCCACTTACACACACACACACACGAGAGATGAATACTAATTATTTATATCAAAAAAAAAAAAAAAAAAAATTCCTATTCAAGTCAAATTTGCTATCGCCATCCATCATCAACCACCGAATAAAACAGCGATGTTCACTTCCGTTAATTGAAAGTTGGGTTCTGTGCGTGTCACACCAGTTCCGTCGGTTCATGATAGAAAATGTATAAACATGGGAAAATATTTATATTTTGTTACCATGGACTCCTATCAAGTACAAGAGTAAAGTGGTCTTCAAAAGATTTCAATCGCAAAATGAGAATATACATTTTAAAGAGGATCTAAAAAATAATTGATTTTTGAATTTTAATCAAAATCGTTAGAGCGAATTTTGATAAAATCGAAAAAAAACTGAAAAAGTACATCAGTAAAGTACTAGTACTCTTTGGCCGATTTTGATTAAAAGCTTCGTGTCAAGTCACAGGGGGTGTCTAACTTGAATATAAAATTTCAACCTCCTAGCTCAATTCCTTCATGCTTAAAATTGAACACACAGACCATGTCGCGAAAACAACTTTTTTGGATTCAGGGGACCTCAAAACGTGTATTTCCATCAAAATCTCGACACCGAATTTTTGACATGAATTCAATACTTTCTCTCTCTACATATATTAAGATATATAGAGGCATAGGCGTAGCCAGAAATTTTTGATGTGGGGGGGGGGGGTTCAAGAAAATATTTTCAAAAATTAGAAAAATTTAAGATTATTTTAGGGCAGTGATTCCCAACCTGGGGACAATCGCCCCCAAGTGGGCGATTTGGGTTATCAGGGGGGCAATAAATAAGTGGCGGGGGGATGAGTATTCAAAGGGGGGGGAGGAATTATTAAAGTTTGCTAAAATTTAAAAGAACAAATATCTCCTATTTAGAAGATGACAAAAAATTGTCATAAAAATAAAAAGTCTGAAGATAATTCCATTCTAGAATCGAAACGTCACTTTTGTTTACATTAATTTAAGATTGACCGCTGAAAAAAGATCCATTTTTGTTATTTTCTTCATAAAAATAAAATTATTATATTAGATTTTTAAAAGATTTGGGTAGAGATAAATGAAATGGGGGCGATTGGCTACAAAACGTTGGGAATCACTGTTCTAGGGTACATACATAAAATGCAAATAAACATTTATTTAGGCTTAGCGAAGGTGCTGTCAGCCTGGAGTTTTAATTCAAATTAAATTCTGCAACCAGTTGTCGTCGGTAATTGCCTGCCGCCCTGGTAAAATTCGCTAAATTCTTCCATTCTCCATCAAGAACCCTCCTTATCTCTTCCTTATTTAAATATGGCCTCTTGAAGTTTTCCCTTCTAAATGGCCGCAATATTGGACATTGTCCCAAAAAATGACTTACGTTCTCCTCTTCCCTCATATTGCATAGAGAACACTCTCTCGCCGCGCCCACCATCCATGGTTTGCAATTCAGATGAAGTCCCTCGCATCTGATCTTGACTATTAGTCTCTTCTCCTCCATGCTCAAATTTTGAGAAAGCATATATGTTGATGCCACTTCATAATTAAGTTGAGCATATAATTTATGATGGCGGGAACTGCGTGCTCTAATTATATTCTCACGGAAGTGATTTTCTTCCATTCTATTTAGAATTAACTTCATTTGGGTTGACCACATTTGCCTATTTTCCAAATTACTCTCCAACGTAAGCTCATACTTCGCAGCCATCGAAGCCCACTCCTCAAACCAAAACACTCTCTCCCCAATCACTTTTCTTGTCAAAAACTTAGGCAGTCTCTTATCGTCCATGTCGATCACCCTGAGAATATAATTGAAATGCATCTTCATCGCATAAAACGACAGCGGCTTCAGCCCAGTTTCCAAATAGAGAACATAGTTAGGGGTGGATCTAGGAAGCCACAAAAACTTTTTAAGAAAATATCGTTGCAACAACTCTACCAACTCATTCTCCTTGAAACCCCAAACTTGGGCTCCGTAGCATAATAGGGATCTTGATGTTGACTGGAACATCCTCACGGCTGTCTCATATGTCACACCCTTTCTTCCTAAGACATTCTTCCACAGCAAATTCAATCCCAGCTTGGCCTGTTTGACTTTATCTGAAAGGTGTCTTCCAAAGCTCAACCTGGGAGTGAGCGTTACGCCGAGATATTTATAATTATTCACCACCTCAATTTCTTTTCCTTTAAATATCCACCTCTCTCTCGCAGCAAGCTTCCCGCCTCTTCCGAATATCATTATTTTGGACTTGTTCAAATTCACCTTCAGATTCCATTTATCACAGTATTTTCCAAGATTATTAATCATCAATTGCAATATCTCGTGCGATGTAGCTAATAGCACAATATCATCTGCATACATCAAAACTCTTATCTTCATTCCATCGATTACACACCCACCCTCCAACTCATCATGGATGTCATTCAAGAAAAGTGAAAAAAGCACGGGGCTCAGCAGACATCCTTGCTTCACGCCCATATTTATATCAAAGAATTGTGACGTCATATTTTGCCCCCAAACACAGGCTCTTGTATTCTCGTTTAGCATTTTCAGTATTTTCAGAAACTTAGTTGAAACACCCATTGTAGAAAGTTTAAACCACAGAGATCTTCTATCAATAGAATCAAAAGCTGCCGAGAAATCAACGAAGAAACTATATAATTTTCTGTTGGGTTGTTTTGTGACTATTTTTACAATGCTAGTCAGATTATATATTTGGTCTATTGTAGAATAATTGCTCCTAAATCCTGCTTGAAACTCGTTCAATATATCATTGGCCTCAACCCATTTCTGAAGTCTATGCAGGAGTAAGCCTGTAAACAGTTTTGCAACAGTGTTAATAAATGAAATACCTCTGTAGTTTTGCACATCAGATATTTCTCCTTTTTTAAATAACGTGAATATAATAGATTCCCTGAATGTTGAAGGTACCTCACCAGTAGAAAAAATTTTATTGAAAATGTCTCTAATTAAGTTTTTTAATGCAAAGGGTGCATTCTTAAAAAACTCATAAGGTACTCTGTCCAGGCCGGGTGCTTTATTATTTTTTGCTTTTGCTAACACTCTATTTAATTCTGCATAAGTAAAATCTTGATCCAATATTAGATTATGTATCAGAGGCTCCGCATATGACATTGGATTTGCAGTCAAAGGTGGATTTAGTAGATCACCAAAATGTCGCACCCATTGTTCCATCTCAATTGATGGGCTCAATCTAGACCTCTTCTTATGCATTCTTGAGACAAGATTCCAGAATTCCCTGGAATCTTTGGCATGATTGAGCTGAATAGTCAACTGTGAATAAAAGTTCATACATTTTCTTTTACATAATTCTCGGTATTTTCTATTCTCCTTCAGATACTGAATCCTGAGATAGTCCACATTTTCCTTTCGGAACTTATTTAATAGCTTAAAGACTCGTTTTCTCGCATAGACACATTGTAGATCAAACCATGGTTGCTTGGGACTATGTTTTTTCAAAAAGGTAGTATTTAGGTTTTCTTGACCTGAACATCTTTTTATACAGTCGATCACCTGGTTAATATCAGCTTCAAGATTTCCGCAAGACACCGACATAGAATTCACACTCTCTTCGACACGCATCCTATATTCTTCTTCAGAGTTGTTTAACCATCTTAGTTTAGGCAGTAGTGGAAGTATAGCCTCCTCCTCTTCATCCTCAACTCCCAATCGCAATTGCACCAATATCGGCATGTGGTCCGACACATTCGAAGCCAGGACTCTAAAATCCCTGACCAAAGTGGCACAATTTCCGCTCAAACATGCCAGATCGATTACGGACGCGCCAGGACCTCCTACAAACGTTAGTTCGCCCTCCGCATCTCCAGGTGATCTTCCATTTAATATTATTAGATTAAAATCATCACAGATATCGAGAAAATGTTTTCCTCTTGTATTTATTTTCTTGTCCTTGGACTTTCTTACTCCCTTTAAGATTCCGTATTCTAATTCATCCGGAAGACCTGGAACCTCCCCTATTCTTACATTAAGATCACCCAAAATCAAATGGTTCTCAGTGCTGGTTTCTGTTAAAAGCAAATGCAAATCTTCCACCTCCTGATCCCACTTGTTGCAATTCAAATATGTAGGACATAAAAGGATTCTTTCTTCTTTTGTAGAAATGTTTATTAGATCCCACTTGTTATTCTTTCTTATAAAATTCACCTTATTCTTCTGTACTAGCTTTCTTTTTATCCCAAAGAGGGAGCCACCACTTGGCCTCCCAAAAAGATTCTCCTTGACTGCCGATCTCCATAATAAACAATGTTCTGGGAATAGGGGTTCATATTCATTAAATAATTCCTTCATCACAAATGTCTCAAACAATAAGAATACATCATGGGAAGACAGGAAACTTAAAAATTCTCGATTACTTTTTTTGGTCTTTAGCCCCGCTACATTAAATGCCACTATATTCAACACCTCCATTCTCGCGTCATTCCTTGCTCCTGAATTTTTATTTTGTTCTTTGTTTTTCTTTTTATTTTGTTGCAACTCTATTTGTTTATATTTGTTTAAATCAGGAACTCGGCTCGGGGAAGCAAGAACCTCTTGATGTCTATTTATTCCGTTCCCTCCCTCTGTTCCATTCCGTTTTTTGGAACGTTGGGAGACCTCTCAGCCACCATCCTTAGAGACGAAAATGCAACAAGTTTTTCCTTGCCCGGTATAAACTCATACAGTTTATTGTCAATTCTTATTCTGTCACCTCTTATATATATTTTCGCTGCCCCGTTCTCTGATCGCAATTTCTTACTGATCTCTATTAATGTTTTTCTTTTCTCCATTGTCTCTCTAGAATAATTTTCATCCAGGAAAATGTTGGTTCCTTTCAGCTTACTCCTCAACCCGACCACCGATTGTTTCTCTTGCATGTCCGCGAAAGTCGCCTTTATTGGCCTATCTCTTCCCTGCATCTTTCTTCCAATTCTTTCCGCCCTCTCAATTCTCGGCTTCAAGCCAACCCCCTCCTCCAGAGTTTTCTCAGCCAAAGTTAGTGTATCTTGGCACCTCTCCTCCTGAGTCTCTCCAACGCCTCTTATTATGAGATCCCTTCTTCTTTCCATCCACTCCATTCTATTCCATCTCTCCTCGTAGACATCTATCCGGGATTTGAGAACTTCGATCTCTTCCTTCATCTTAGCTCTTTCCTTCAATTCCTTTTCCCTTTCCAACCTCATATTCACCAAGGTAGATTCTATCCCATCCATTCTTTTCGCCATGCTCTTCCTGAAATCGTCCATCCTTTTTCTCTCTTCGTCAGCCTCTCTCCTGCTCTCTCTAATTTCTTCAATCATAAATTTGATTTGAATCTGTTGATCGTCTTCCATATCTTCACGCTTTTTTTTTCGTTTGTCCCGAATGTTGTTGTTCTTGCGGTGATCTTGTTACCTTTCCTCCACGCACAAATGGCCCAGGAGTACTCGAAAAGTATGGAGATGCTGTTTTTTCTTTTTTATTGTTATTTTGTTTGGAGTTAGCTTCTGTCATTTGAAACAGTTAGGCTCAACGTAGTCGATTGTCAGGAAACGCCAATCACCCCCTCAAATAGGCAGCCAGCCGAGCAGAAACCAGCTGAAGAACAGGAGACGCCAAGTAGATAGGCACCCAGTCGAACAGAACGTTTTTCTCTCGCGCCAGACACTCCCAGTTAGGCAACCAGTAGGACAGGATTTAGTTGCGCGCTGAATCCCCCGGTATATATGCAACGAATAGTCCCTCAGTCAGCTGTTGAGGATCAATAGCAAATAGACATGGACATAAGATGAGTCTTCCAGGTGTGCACTTTTTATTCACGCACGAAATATTATATATTTAAAATTTTATAAATCTTTTTTTTTTTTTTTTTTTTCTATTCAAAATAATTAATAGTTAATTAATGCTTCTGTGATAAGCTTAGAATTTCTTCGAATAGTTATTACTAGAGACCGGACAAAAAAGCATAAAAAAATGGAAAAAAAGTGCTTAAAAAAGCATAAAAAACTTGAATAAAAAGTTGTTAAATAAGCATATAAACTGAAAAAAAGCATCTCATAAGCAATTTTTACTCATACCAATGGCGTATACAAATTTTTTTTTTAAAGAAACTAAATTTATTCCGCCCCGCCCTGCGAAAATTTTTTTTTTTTTGCTGAACCAAATTTTTTCACCCTGCGGGGTTTTTGGAAAATTTTTGGGGGAGGGGCGCCCCCCCCCCCCTTATAAAGGTCCCTGGTGTATGCGTGTGTGAATGGGAAAAAAGTTTTTTAATAAAAAAAAAAAAAAAAAATTACAAATATCCGTAAAATAAGTTCAAATAAGCACGAAAGGGAAAAAAAGCATGAAAACTCAAAAAAAGCAAAAAAAGCATAAAAAATGCAATCTCAATGCACTTAGTTTTTCCTAATTCGTATAGAAATTAAATATCTAATGGTTGCTTATAAAATTGAGCAATAAGCATTTTGCTTAAAATCCGGTCTCTAGTTATTACTTATATATGTTCACTTTTAATACAAGAAGAACAAAAAGCACATGAACAGTCGAGGTAATAATTGACAAAAAACAAAGAATTTGTTGGATCTCACAGTCTTTTCTGAATGCCGCCGCCAAGTCCAGGAGAAATTACACAGGCACATATAAATTTCAAGCCAAAATATTCAAAAAACACCAGCAAAAAGAATGAAAGTTTGAGGAGCCACAATTCGTGCGTCCGGCCAGTTCGCAGACTTCTTTTAAACTCCCTGTTCTAGGGTATTTATAAATCATTTTGATTATTAGAGTAATTTATTATATTTTACTTTCTATTAACCTATATGAGATAGAGCTTAAATATCTAGTCATGGCTTGGGTCCCATGGGGGGGGGGGGGGGTTGAAACCCCAAAACTTCCCTGGCTACCCCTAAGTATAGAGAGGTAAGAGAAAGTAAAAACATAGAAGAAATAAAAGGATGGTTGGTGTCTTCGGTGTGACGTTTCGGTCCCCGCTGGCCGACCTTTGTCCGAATCGACGGACGTCTCTCGATCCGAAGACCAGAAAATGTGGTGTTGACTGGCAGTAGAGTATGGAAAGTGGCCATGCAACGAGTATGCTGCCAGGATACGAGGACGATGATGATGACGGCTCCAGCGAACGATGTTTGAACATGCATCATATACTCTCTAAAAACGAATTAGTAAAAAACTACTAATTCATAGTGAATAGTCACTTTTTTAAGATGTTCAAAGTAGACCACCCGTAAATAGTGGATATCCACTTTTTCAATTAGTAAAAATTATTATTTACTAATTGAAAAAGTGAATTTTTAAAAAATAATGACCAAAAAAAAAAACGTTTAAAATATATGAAATAAGGTGTGATGACACCGGGACCTAACTTGTGTTTACTGACTCGAGTTCTAGCCGAACCCACTTAAACTTGACTTACTCTTACTTCTCTGTTATTTGGTATATAAGTATGTCGCTGGTGTTAACAATGTTTTTTACTTGAATGTTACTATATTCCTTCCCAGCAATTTATTTCTAAATAAACTTAATAAAACTAATTATCGTTATATCAAGAAATATATTTACTAAATTTTAAGTAAAAATATTTCTTAATTGACTATTTAAAAAAATAATATTTTATTAATTTAAAAAAATTTGGAATCTATTTGTTTTGACTTAACATATATTTCCTGCAATTTTTAACAAAAAATACAAGTTATCTCAATATTATTATTTATTTGTATTATTAATACTTAAATAAAGCCTTATATAGCCAAAAATGTCTTTATTAAGGAACCGATCAAACAGCTGGTCGGCCATGTTGGCTTCTCAGACAGCCGGAATTGAATGAACTACTTTTTGAATTAGTAAAAAATAACTAATCTAAAAGTAACCAATAAACTTACTAAATATCTTAGTAGATTCTACTCAAAATGACTAAATTTGATGTAATTTTCTTACCTACTATTTGAATAAGTAAAAATTCTACTAATTCGTTTTAAGAGAGTATCTTTCAAAATAATTCCAAATTTATTAAAAAGTAAAGGCTAATCTTCATTTAAGTTTAAGTTCTGGGATGACCGAAAAAAACTCAGGGGGCAAGTGGATGGCGACCAGGAGCTACCCGAGCTGAGACAGGCATTCCCTGTGTTCGCTCTATGTCTGTATATTTTCAACAGGCGTCAGACCATGCGACGGACCGGCCTGTTCTATCCTTCCCGGTCGCAAAAACACATAATGGAGGGAAAGAGTAGATCCGCCGACCCCGCACCGCGGGAATAAGAACAAGAAAACTTAAAATTTGAGATAAATCAGACTTAATTTTTAAGAAAATTGGAAAAAAGTACATCAGTAGTACTCGAGTACCCAAACTTGGATTAATGGAAGGGTTATATTTATTTGTAGTAGAAAATAAAAGGTCGAGCAGCTATGATAATTTCTTTATTTGAGAACCCACAGCGACGTTTCGGTCGACTATGCGACCATCTTCATGGCTACAATGGAGTTTATAAAAACATAACATCAACAGGTTGTATAAACGAAATAAATTTTCAAGACATAAAAAATAAATTATCATTACCTAGAGTTCAGTCAACAGAAAAACCTCTTAAGTTCTTTGACAGACATTTCATAAAATACATTACGATCTATCATATATAATGCATTCAGCGCCAAAGTCAATATAAATTTTATTTTAATCATACAAATCTTATATACCTTCTAGTTCTATTTTGGTAACATATTAATAGAATTTTCAATATTAAAATAAATTCCCTAAGTACAATTATATATTTATAAATTGAGATAACAAATATAATTAAACATTTAATATTTAATTTTTCTTTTTTAAGACCTCGGGCAAATTCAATTTTAAATAATCCACTTAAAACCAAACAATATAGGCCTAGTTATTTTATTACATTTCTATAAGAGAGGACTGTAGTTTTAAAGTCCTTTTTGCAATTCACTGTTTGATTAATAAAAATAAATATGGATTCTAAAACCTGCCTTTTAAATGCGTTGCCCTCGAAACCCAATATTTTCACCGAGTCAAAATCAAAAACATGTCCTTTCTCAATAGAGTGAGCTGCGAGGGCAACATGAGTCTCTTCGTTCTTTATATTTGTTTTGTGCTGGGACATCCTTTTATTAAGGTATTGTTTCGTCATCCCCACATAGCAAAGATTACAATTTTGGCAGGCAACCTTATAGACAAGGTTACTGTTTTGCATATGAGGGGTTGGGGTTCAATTTAAAATTGAATTTGCCCGAGGTCTTAAAAAAGAAAAATTAAATATTAAATGTTTAATTATATTTGTTATCTCAATTTATAAATATATAATTGTACTTAGGGAATTTATTTTAATATTGAAAATTCTATTAATATGTTACCAAAATAGAACTAGAAGGTATATAAGATTTGTATGATTAAAATAAAATTTATATTGACTTTGGCGCTGAATGCATTATATATGATAGATCGTAATGTATTTTATGAAATGTCTGACAAAGAACTTAAGAGGTTTTTCTGTTGACTGAACTCTAGGTAATGATAATTTATTTTTTATGTCTTGAAAATTTATTTCGTTTATACAACCTGTTGATGTTATGTTTTTATAAACTCCATTGTAGCCATGAAGATGGTCGCATAGTCGACCGAAACGTCGCTGTGGGTTCTCAAATAAAGAAATTATCATAGCTGCTCGACCTTTTATTTTCTACTACATATTGATTCAGCTATTCGCCTCGCAAACATATATTTATTTGTTTGTTAGCTAATCGCTGTAACGCGGAAGGTCAAACACAAATACACCTGTTGGCATCATCATCGTCGTCGTCGTGGGGGTCATTAAAAGGTCATCATCATCATCATCATCTTTGCCTCTATGTGTGTGTGTGTTCGTTCTTTCATTTTTTAGGCAATGAAATTCTCTCATAAATAAATTATCCGATGTGGCCAACAAACAAACCTGTTGTTGTTGTTGTTGTTGTTGTTATACAAAAAACAAAATTATATTATAACTAAAATTAAAATATTTTTGTTTTATTTTTTAAATCTGCGCATCTTTTTTTTTTATTCTTTGACATTATAAATGTTTTTTTTTTTTTTTTTGTTTTTAATTAAAAGATTGCTTAAAAAAGTAAAAAAAATAACTCAACGATTTTTTTTTTTTTTTTTTTTGGAATGGGTGCATAAGGTCCGAAGACCTATAATGACCAATAGTCACATGCAGCCAGGAAGAAAATAAAAACAAAAGGAGAAGCATAAAGGGGAAACTCAACTGCGGGAACTGAGAAGATGCCTGTTGAGGTTAGACTTGAAAGTCTGAAGATTGTAGGTTTTGGGGAAGATAGACGCAGGGAGCTTGTTCCAATCACGGGAGGTCATGGGGACAAAGGAAGAATGAAATTGATTTGTTCTGTTAGTCGTGATCTGAACAGCATAGGGATGCTGGGAAGATGCCTCTCTTGTGTTCCGTGAATATGTTGCATTGGGTGGGATAATTGATTTTAATTCGGCAGAGCATTGACCATGGTAATACCTGTAGAAGAGAGATAGTGCAGATACTCTTCTTCTATGATCTAGTGACTGTAGGGATGCAGTAAGGGTAGAATCACCTATCAGTCTAATTGCACGCCTCTGTATGGCTTCCAAGGAGGAGAGAGGCGTCTTCCGACGCCCCTCGTCAAAGGTGGGAACAATATTCAAGACACGGCCGAATTTGGGCTTTATAGAGGATTAGGAGTTGTTGGGAGGAAAATTAAAATTAAATAGAAAACAGAATAATTTGTGAAAATGAATTAAAACATTATTAAATTATATTCTTCTACATCCTTTAGAATAATTTCACTTCGATTGTTGATTTATTTATTTATTTGCTTACCTTTTTAATTTATTGCCAACAGATTAGAAACAAAAAAAAAAAGACGAAAAACACGTCACTCACCTGAAACAAAAACAAAGAAATTCAAATTAATATTGAACAAAAAAAATATATGAATTAATAGCTATATATTGTATTGATTTAATCCCAATAATATAATATTAATTAAAATATTTTTTCTAAATTAATTGTAAATTTTTATGATAAAAATGAAAACATGTTTTGAGGTTATAATAGAATTACATTTATTTCCAAGAGATCTAGAATATATAAATTTATATATATAAGTTCTATTTTTTATTTATGTTCAATAATTGCGAAATTTCTTTCTTTTTTTTTAATAATAATAGTGAATGAATGGAAGCCTTGGGGAAAAATAAAAAAAATAAAAGAAAAAATTATTAAAAGACAAAATGGCGTCTTTAATGAGTAGAAATGTAGTACGAAATATCTCAAGAACGAAATGAGCTAGAAGGTTGAAATTTTATATTTAAGTTAGGCACCCTCCTGAGGCGTGAAAATAAGCTTTTGAACAAAATCAGCCAAAGAGTACTAGTACTTTACTGATGCCCTTTTTCAGTTTTTTTCGATTTTCTCAAAATTTTGGTCTTCAACGATTTTGATTAAAATTCAAAAATCAATTATTTTTTAGATGCTCTTTAAAATGTATATTCTCATTTTGCCATTGAAATCTTCTGAAGATCACTTTACTCTTGTATTTCATAGAAAAGATAGGAGAAATGGTTGTCATGGTAACAAAATATAAATATTTTCCTCGATTACCGAAGGTAAGAGAAAGTTGTGTGCTGTGCGCCAGTCACACCAGATTTTTTTTTTTTGCAATCACAGACACAGACAAAAGAATTTTTTTTTTTGTATAGCCCTTACGGTAACGTTTTTTTTTTTTTGCTCATTTCAAAGGAGTGTCAATGTGTGGGTGTGTATGTGGATCCAGCAACGAACAAACGAGTCAGCATCTCTGGTCCAGGTCAGCGCAGCGCGCGTCTATTGTCTGACATCTTTTGACACTACTAATCTGGTCAAAGAAGAAGAAGGAAAGAGAAAGAGAGAGAGAGAGTGACCTGTACACAAACTTCTTTCTTTCTACCTGATCCTACGAGTATATAGGCAGACAGACAGACAGACCTTCCTCCTATTTATATAAACACCAAACGGAACAAACAAACATCTCTCTCTCTCTCTCTCTCTCTCTCTCTCTCCTGTTCTCATCATCTTTCATCATTTTCATGGAATTATTTTTTTCAACTTCCTTAAAACCTTGAATAAAAAAAAAAATTACATAATTCGCTTTAGATTTAATGAATTGAACAATCATCAGGGTTACCAACCAATTACTGAAAAGGATTTGTGAGAATAAAATACTCAACGGGCCATTTTCTATAAAAAAAAAAAAATTAATGTTTTGTAATGTAGTATACTGTATATAGCTGAATTTTAATATAAATCTATATATATAATTCACTAATGTCCGTCTGTCTGTATGTCTGTCTGTCACGCTCTGTTTGACCAATTTCCCGTTGGAATTTTGAAATGAAATTTTTTATGCATAAAGAGGATCTTCTAGGGATTATAGAAAAATTATTTTCATTCCGAAATTCCTATAACCTTTTGAGTTATTAATTTTTAAAGTTACGATTTCTCCCATAGGAAATGTATAGAGAAATATTTATGTATTCTTTTCATTTGTGTATTCCATGAACGTAAACAAATCCTCAAGCAGGCACTGGAATGGAATGGATTAATAATAATTTTCTTTTCCCTCGGGGCATGGCGTAGAGGTTAGCGTGCTAACCTCGTATACCAATCGTCGCGGGTTCGGACCCCAGGCAGTCCGAGGATTTTATTTAAGCCATTTGGATAACGGTTATCGTCAAAGTCTTATATGGCCTAAGTTGCCGAAAAGACTGTGTGAATGTGTATGTGGATATGAGTGTGAATGAAAAAAAAGTGTGTGAAAATTGTGTAATTTTCTTTTCAAAATTAAGAAGAAAAGGCGAGGGTCCGCCGCAGGCGGGCCCGAGCCAGCTGGAGAGGGGTCCTAGGGGGGCGACGCGGCTAGTATTTACCAGGTTGGGAACCCCTGAGTTAAATATTATTATTATTATTATTATTATTTATTCAGCACATAATACATACAAAATAATATACATAATAAACAACATACACAATTTGTAATTCCGCTTAACATCTATATACTGAATGAGTCCCAAGCCGTACCCTTATTGGGTTTTGGCTCTCCTTTCCTCCTCGACCCATCGCTTTTCCACCATCCTCAGCACCTTCATCAGTCATTCATCGATTCTATCACCCTTCAATAGTCTCCACCAAGTTCCTTGATCCTCCCCCCATCATCCTACCGACCTCCTCACATTCTCCAAAATGACCGTCGCCCTCCTCTCTAAAACGGCTTTTATGTGGAAGGTTCAAATTATTTTTAACGCCGCACCCCGTAAATATATACAGGTATGTAGAATACATATAAATTTTAAGTTTCATTCCAATCGGAGGTCATTTAGACGTGCCTCAAACGTCCTAAAGTTTAGAAAAATCGAAATTTTTAAGATTTTTTTTGCTTTGGTCACCCCTAATACAATTTTAGATATCCCTGAATTCAAAAAACATATATTTACGATATTCTATAGTTCTTTGGCTTTCTAAAAATCATTCAGTCGTAAAAATCTGTTAATTATTAACGAAATTATGAACAAAAACGTCAGCAAAGAAAAAACACAAGTACACCCACTGGACTAAAAAATGGACTTCAAATGAATTTGAAAAAGTACTCTTTGGCCGATTTTGTTCAAATACTTCGTGTGACATGCCAGAGGAGTGCCTAACTTATGTAATTATAACCTCGTAGATCAATTGCTTCAAGCTTTAAATTGAACACAAACACAGACACAGAGAGACCATGTCGCGAAAACACTTTTTTTTGGAAAATCTCGACATCCAATTTTTGACAATATATTAACATACACTCCCCCGCAAAAAAAGTGGCGCACTTTGTTTCTTCTTAAAAAAGACCTATTTTAATCTATCTTAATGATACTGAAATTTATTAAACATTTAATATGAAATATCTTATACATTTCTAAGTAAATTCAATACAAATCGATATCATTTTAATAAATAATTATAATTTAATCAAAACAAAGACAAAAATGTTGAAATATTTTTATTTACGCCATATTTTTAATATTTTAAAATAATCATTCCTTTTCAGTCTTTCTCTGTTCTATTTATTGGAAATTCTTATAAAAACAAAATTTTTAATTAATATCTAACAAAACATAGCGAGATTAAGTTGATTTGTCTCAAATATTGAAAATACACATATTTTTCTTTATTTTATTTAAATTGTATAATTTGATAAAAATGTTTTGAATTTGTACTAAAGTTATTTAGAAATGTATAAGTTTATTCATATTAAATGTTTAATAAATTACAGTAACTTTAGACTAGATTAGAACAGGTTTTGCGGGGGAGTGTATATAGGTAAAAGAAAGTAATAATGAAAAGTTTCTGGTTTTTTAAAATAAATTATTGGAGAGAAACCTTTCATTTGTATATTTAGATCTAGCGCCAGGTGTGTCTCCGACCGTTAATAGAGGCGCTGCAAGCAGCAGCCGTAAGCCCTTTGATTCTTTTACTACGTGAGTCGGTCCCTTCTCTGCTTCTCGTTTATTCTGTTCCTGCCTGCCTGAGTGCTATTCAGTCAACAGAGCTAGAGATTTCTCTCGAGCACGTGATTTTGTTTGTCGACGTTTCAACTAAAAGTGAGTACGAATTATCATTTTATTCATGTGTATAGGGAGTTCTAAAATTAAAGCACACACGTTAATTAATTATAAATCAATTTCCACTCCATTTCTTTTGTATTTAAAAAGGATAACGCCCTAAGGACACCAGCCATTTTGTTTTTGCCACCGATATTCTTTTATTTTACGAAAATTAAAACACTCGGTCACATGTTTCAACATATTATGAATTACTATAAACATTTGATACATATTTCAATACAAATATACAAAATTTTGAATTTCAAAATCAAATGCTTAGCTATACCAATAAATAATATATTGGAACATATAAGCTTGGCTTTTTAATTGTAATTAGCTCGGAGAGAAGAAAAGGCTCATGTCTAGAATACGGCCAATTCTTTATTAGCCCAAATAAGAGCTCGGAAAGCCATTTTGGACCAAATATCTCTAAAAATAACGAACATTTAGAGGAAATATGAAGATTTATAAAAAAAGTTATTTTAACTAAGGTTCAGCTGGTTTAGAAAAAAAAAAATTTAAACTTTTTCGGCTTAGGCTCGGTTATTTTCAGTCCAAAAGCGTTTAGTTAGAAGCGATTGGATATTACTTAGAAAATAAAAATGAACAGGCTTTAAGCGTTATCCAATCGCTTCTGACCGAGACGAAGGCCGACACGAGGGAACTTTCTCGGTTGACAAAAAAAGGCAATATATTTGATTAATTTCCACTAAAATTACACTGCACAAGATTTTTAGAATTGAAAATATAATCGAGAAAGAAAAAAATACGAAATACTTTCCGCGCTCTAATTTAGGCTAATAAAGAGTTTGAATAAAGAAAGAAATGTTAAAAAGTTTACTATCATAGTAAAAAAATCATTGGTCGTATTCTAGACTCGCGCTGGAGAAAATTCAAGTTGGAAATTTCGTTCGATTTTTTTCATTTTTCAATAAAATGTTCAAACTATTAATTCTTAATGACAAATATTTTGTAACAAATTGTTTTCTTTGCCCAGTGACGTCATTTCAGTTTTTGTTCTTGCCCCCAACCCCCTCCAAATGACGATCCTTTCTTTGCTCAAAAATCTTTTTCAAATTTAAGCCCTCAAAGGACTCAAATATTTCTAAGGACCAAAGAGACAAAGAAAACGAACAGGCCAAAGTCTAAAAGGAATTTTTTATACATTAGTCAAATTTACTATCTGGTCGTTTTTCAAATCTTCTTTTAAAATAAAAGAACATTTGAATTTATTTTTTGTTTTTTTCTGCTCTACTCTGATAAATAACATTATTTTAAACAGCTGTGGCCTTCTTCGGGCTCAATTCAGCTAGGATTACAAATGTTGTTACATTTGTGACAATCTCAATTCAATTGAGATTTATAATCTCTGGCCGAAACGTAATTTTTACAAATAAACACCGAAAATGTTTGACTAGTTTTTATTCTCGTTAGACTTTGTGCCCGTTGAGTCGTTCCCGATCCAGTTTATATTTCATTAAATGTATTTTTCAGATTTCATCGAGATGCCTTCGCCATGTTCTTTTCGAGAGTTCGTCAAGAGGGACTTCGAGAGGAATCTAATTCAATTTCTCTCTTCTGATCGTTCAAGCAATTCTGAAGACTATTTTGATTTCCAAAAAAAATATGTGCAAAGCCTCCCGATTATTATTGTAGACGAATGCATGAACCATTTGCTATTGCATTTGAGTGAACGAGAGAAGCCAGATTTGATGTTAGAAACAATTCGTCTAATGCTCTCTGAGAGGACAAAAATATTATGCATCTATCCATTTTATCATTGGCCTGATCGAAATGAAGAATATTTTATTAATCAAGTCGTGGAATTAATAGAAAACAAAAAGACAAATTTAATGCATTTGGAATTGTGTTGGAATTTTCAAGATTTTTCTAAAACAGAAAAAATTTTCACTTTGACTCCATCTTTAAAATCTTTAACATTAAAATCTTTTTTTATCGTAGATGATTTATTGGAAGATATTTTAAAATTTTGTCCGCAATTAGAGAATTTGGAATGGATAGGAGATAGATCATTTTTAAATAATTCCCGACTTTATTGCCCAAAACACGAATCACTTCGTGCTTTGAGAATCTACAGTCGTTCGTGTAATTATTTTTACGATATACCAGCTTCACCTAATGAAATTTTTGATAAATTTCCGAATTTAAAAATCTTTCAAACGAATAGTTTTTATTTATATTTAATTTTCTCTAAGCGAATTCCAAGAAACTTTGCAGAAATTAGATACGAAACAAGTTTAACAAGCCTTCAAAACCTGTATGCAGTCTTTCCTGAAACTCCCACAATTCCTTTGTATTCTCCTGTTCCTGAAGCTATAGAATTTGTTCCAAATTTCCTACAACTGAAACACCTTTATTTAGAAGGTCGCTCCGTTGACGTGAGGCATGTTCTTTTAAAGTGTGGCTGCCAATTGGAGACTTTGGTATTTATTAGAACAAATGAGATCGACTTGAGCAGCGTTTTAATGCTATGTCCAAATTTAAAATACCTCAACCTTCGCTTTGCCCAGAATGTAATAACTAGCGATGTTGTGGCTCATTCGAAACTTAGATACTTCAAAATTGGCCGAGCAATTGATAACATAATAGACGTTTTAAAAGGACTAAGTTCACTTGAAGTTGTTCAAATTTATGAATGGCCAAGTTACTCCACCAACGACCTCGAGGAATTAATCTGTGCATTAAAAAAAATTAAAATTCTACATATTTATTTTAAATGTAATTTCACTCAAAACTGCATAAAGCAGATCATCAGAAGATGCCATAATTTACAAGAACTCGTATTGCCTTTAGATAATATCGATGAACTCGAGATATTTGTTCAAAAAAATAATTATAGTTTAAAGTTATTAAAGACTAAAACTTATTATAGTATATATGTAGGCCTGTCTGTTCATTATTCAGGAATATTGTATTATTAATAAAGAAAATCCTAGAATTATAATAGCCTAAATATTGTAAGTTGCAGAAATCAAAAATGGATTAACTGGCGCACAGCACACAACTTTCTCTTACCTTCGGTAATCGGAAGTTGTCACTGTGCTTGTCACATCAGATTTTTTGTGTCGACATGTATTTTGTTGGAGTGATTGAGATCAAACAATTATATATGTGTACTCTATGCATTGTAATAATGTAATTTTTGTAAAATCTCTATATACTAAAATCTTAAACTAAATAAATACGTTATATTTTTATCGACCCAATTCGTGTACTTATTTTTTCCCAAACTATCTTTTACCGCTGCACTCGCAACAGGTTATGGGCCGAATATTAGGGATGAAAGAAAAGATCAAAGGGCTCGTTCTAAGATTTGTTTAATGGTTTCGCCTCATATTTTTACGCACATTAGAAATGCGCACACGGCAAAAGAAACGTGGGAAAATTTAAAAAGTGCTTTTGAGGATTAAGGTCTATTATGTTACTCAAATAATGTCTGTTTCTCAGCAACTTGAGAATATTGGCTTTAAATTATGTGACGAATTAATAGGGTCATTAATGTTAAGCGGTCTACCGACCAATGGTTATGGCAATAGAAAATTCGGGTGCAAAGATAACAAGTGAATTTATGAAAATGAAATTGTTACAAGAAAATTCAAAGAATAATTTAGAGCAAAGGGGTCAAAAATAAAGCGGCTTTTAAGTCAAGTACAAAGAAATATGATAGGAGAAATATAAAATGTTTAATTGTAATAAAATGGGTCATATTTCATCTAATTGCTATTTAAAGGGTAGAACAAATTTTAAAAATAAGAATTTTAAGGATAATACATTTATCGTTTCTTTGGATTCTAATCGTGATGATCAAGAGGAATGGTATGTAGATTCAGGTGCCACAGACCATATGACATTGCGAAAGGATTGGTTAAATAATTTTATAATGGATAATCAAAGAGTAGTAAATGTTGCTAATAAAGAAAAAAATAAGTCTGTAGGTAAAGGAAACGTTAAGCTTAGAATAAGAAATAATAATAAAGAGGATTTCATTACTCTACGAGAAACTGTTTGTTTATGTTCCAGGTCTATCGAATAATCTTTTGTCTGTGAGTAAATCAGTCGAAAGAGGTATGGTAATAGTTTTTAATAAAAAAAGGATGCCAAATCTATAAAGAAGATAATGTACAAATAAGGGGTACAACTACAGCCACGGCTTCAAAAGTAAATGGTATGCATCGACTCGATCAATTTACTGAAAATGCAAAAATAGCGATAAAGGACGTACCGTTTTCGGGGGGTAGCCCCCTACTTATTTCCACCCCTTTTCGTTAATTATAGGGCCCCGAAAAAATTTTGGAGGGATGAAAAGGAATATTTTAGCCTTTACATTTCTTCAGAAGGTCTAGAGAAGTGAAAAGTTAAAAAACATTAACATTTGGATCCAAGGGGGGATGTGGGGGAGGATTTTGTCCCTTAAAATGCAAAAAAATCATTAAAAATGATCGATTTTTTCTGATTTTTTCCAATTTTTTCACTGATTTTCTACATATTCCAGCTGACAGACCCCCCTCACCCTTCCTTAAACATCCCTCAACTAAAAAAAATATATAGGATAAAGCGGGTGGGGTGTGGGCGATTCCGAAGACCTTGCAAGAAGAATTTTTTTCAATTATTGACAAGAAATAATTTCTACCCCTTTGGATAAAATATGGAAATATTGAAGGACATAGAAGAATCCGTATATTTAAGTTTAAATTTGTAAAGATCAGCCCAAAAAAATGAAAGTTAACCTCATATTTGCCAATTTGACCAACTGAGCTGTGAATCTTCCATCTTCTTGCAAGGGCTTCGGAATCGCCCACACCCCACCCGCTTTATTCTATATAATTCTTTTAAATTGAGGGATGTTTAAGGAAGGGTGAGGTGGGTCTGTCAGCTGGAATATATAGAAAACCAGTGAAAAAATCGATCATTTTTAATGATTTTTTGCATTTTACGGGGCAAAATCCTCCCCCCACATCCCCCCCCCCCTTGGATTCAAATGTTTTTTAACTTTTCACTTCTCTAGACCTTCTGAAGAAATGTTGAGGCTTTTCATCCCTCCAAATTTTATTCGTGGCCCTATAATTAACGAAAAGGGGTGGAAATAAGTAGGGGGCTACCCCCGAAAACGGTACGTGGTGGGGGAAAACGAAGGTCATATTTGGATTCAGGAGGTCATTTTCAGTGACGGCGCTACGGGGGGCTAGGGGGCGTGCGCCCCCCCGGCAAGGACCTCTGCCCCCCTGGATGCCCCCCCAATCAGCTCGAAAACTAAATAAAAAAAATTTCTAAAATTATTCTCTTTTCCTTAAAAAAATGTAATTCAAGTTTTAAGTTTTTTTTTTACAATGTAAAAAGAAAGATTATTTTATTTTTTTTTATTCTTTATTTTAATAAATACATTTAATTACTCTCAAATTTTTGTCAAGTAAATATCTTTCTTTTGTGCCATTGAAATGTCATCGAAAGAAAAAAATATCCGATAACTTTACCAATCGAATTGAAATAAATAGAGACGGGGTCTAAATGGCCTTCAATGCCGAAAAAGACCTAAATTAAAAAAAAAACTTTATTGACCCCCAATCTAAAAAATAATTTCTTCTTCGAGTACTACAAGTGTAAATCCACCAGCTATGAATCAAGCTCAAATGATTCAGAAGAAATTGATACTGATTTTGAGAAATTCTGCCCAAAGCCAATATCTATCACAAAATTTTCTGGGCTTGCATACTTCTCAGGAGGAAGCCTGCCAATCAAAACTGAAAATTTTTACCTGTACGACATTCGGTAGGGTTCAGTACTGGTGGAGTGAAATTTTTTAGATCCCCTTTAAAATGTATATTTTTCTTTTGCCCTTGGAATCTTTTGAAGCACACTTTACTCTTGTATTTTATAGGAAAGATAGGAGAAATGGTTGCCATCAGTGGCGTATTCAGGGGGGGGGGCCCAGGGGGCCGGGCCCCCCCAAAGCCTTCTCCAAAACAAAAAAATACCTATTGTTTTCCCTAATGATATTTTTTTTTTTTTAAATAAATATTTTATTAACTCTCATAAATTCTAAAATCTAACAAAAAACTTATAAATAATTGAAAAAATCTCTAATATTTACGAATTTTGCATGGGCGTAGCCAGGGGGAGGCAGGGGGGCTGTTGCCCCCCCCCTGGCTGGTCCTAAAAATTAAAAAAAAAATCATTGTGTGGTTTTATGAAACCACGATGCAAGTGAAACTTTTTTCGGATCGTAGGCGTTTAACTGAAAATTTTCAAAAAATTATTCAATTAAGGTTATTAAAATCGCGTTTTTAATCTTAATTTAATAATTGGAAAATAGGAAATCAATAGACGCATGTTAAAAACTGTGAACAATATTTATTTAGTAATTAGCCGCGCCGCCCGCCTTCGGCGGGCGGCGCGGCTAGCCAGAAGGGCTTCGCCCCCCTGGATTATATATATACAGTATATATAGATTGAAGATTTGAATATTTTAAATTATTTTAAAAATTATATTTTATCAATTTAAAAATTGAATTATTAAATCTCACAATTATTTTTTTATAATTCATTATATATATTAAATTTCAACTTTCTTATTTTTGTCGTCACGGATTGTGACGTCATGGCTTGTAGCGTCATGGCTTTTTACGTCACCTCGTTACAAAACGACATGCTGATAGAAGAACCAAAAAATTCGTAGTGATATAATAAAAGTTTCACTTTAAATATATATATATTTCCCATTGGAAATTTTTTTTAACACCCCAATTCACTACATTAATTTAATTTTTTTTTTATTTAAATAAATAATTAATACTCTATGTATATATTAATTGCAAACCCCCCTCTTTCGGCCTAACGAGGGGTTGGCCCCCCCTAACAAGAAGTCTGGCTACGCCCATGGAATTTTGTATTAAAATTATTTTTTATTTCAAGAAAAAAAATTTTTTTAATTTGTTTTTTATTTATAATTATTATATTATCTAAAAAAAATTTCTCCACTTTAAGTTTCTTGGTGAAGGGGCGGGGGGGGGTTCATAAAACTTTTGGGCCCCCCCCCCAAGCAGAAATCCTGGCTACGCTACTGGTTGCCATAGGGACATTTTCTCATGTTTATAAATTTTACACCTTGAATTCTAATGTTCCGTCCTGTTGGAAACTAAATATAGGCCTATGTCGACTGGAGTTAGACCGAAACAAGATTTTCAGCCGAAAACGAAACCGAATCTTTTTTACTTTCTCTTACCTATGTATATATGTAATATATATATAGAGAGAGAAAGTATTGGATTCATGTCAAAAATTCGATGTCGAGATTTTGATGGATCTTCACGTTTTGAGGTCCCCTGAATCCAAAAAAGTGGTTTTCGCGACATGGTCTCTCTGTGTGTGTGTGTGTGTGTGTGTGTTCAATTTTAAGCATGAAGGAATTGAGCTATGAGGTTGAAATTTTATATTTAAGTTAAACACCCCCCGGGACCGGAAAAATAAGCTTTTAATCAAAATCGGCCAAAGAGTACTAGCACTTTACTGATGTACTTTTTCAGTTTTTTTCGATTTTCTCAAAATTTGCTCCAACGATTTTTTTTAAAATTCAAAAATCAATTATTTTTTAGATGCTCTTTCAAATGTATATTCTCATTTTGCAATTGAAATCTTCTGAAGACCACTTTACTCCTGTATTTCATAGAAAAGATAGGAGAAATGGTTGCCATGGTAACAAAATATAAATATTTTCCCATACTTATAAATTTTACATCTGAATTCATATGTTCCGTACTGTTGGGAACTAAATATATGTCGACACAAAAAATCTGGTGTGACAAGCACAGAACACAACTTTCGATTACCGAAGGTAAGAGAAAGTTGTGTGCTGTGCGCCAGTCACACCAGATTTTTTAAACTTTTTCTTAAAATTTCCTATACAAAATTCATTTTTTTTTTTTTTTTTTTTAGTAAAATTTCCATTTTTCCCTCCAAGTCATTTGACCATTTTTTAAGTGCAAAACTCACTCGACGTTTTTTACTCTTTTTTTTAGTATACGGGCATCATACCATCTTTTCAAACTCAGGTTTAGAGCAGGGCGAAGTTTCGGCTGAAATTTGGCCGAAACCAGAATTTTTTTAGCCGAAACTGGCCGAATCCGAAACTTCTGTCGGTTCCTAAGGTCGACACAAAAAATCTGGTGTCACTACTCACACCAGGTTTTTTGTTTCTCTGCTAGACTATATATTTATTGACTGCCCCCCCCCCTGTTGATAAGTTTGCCCCACTCCTGCCCCCCCGCTGAGAATAAGCTAGCGCCGTCACTGGTCATTTTACTTAAAAATCTGAAGGAATTATCTCGGGGCCAGAAAAAAGTTTCATTTTGTAGCACAGTGTTATTTATATTTTAATTTAATTTAAATATTGATAGATATTTTCAAGTTGTTTTAGAGTACTTATTGGATTAAAAAAAAAAAAAGTAATAGTATAAGCAAAGATTTTTATTATTCAAATGAATTGCACTTAATTAGATAGAAATTATCAACGCGATCTTTTGTTCTAAGAGAGCAAGCAATAACAAAAATAAATATTTTCTTTATTTATCAAAAATTCCACTAACGAAACTCTTTCTTAACAGGAAATACACGTTATGAATATAGGAACGTGATTTAAAATGAATAAAAAAAAAAAAAAAAAAAACTTATTATCGCTTAAAATTTAATATTCTTCAAGAGCAAGAAGAAAACGTGAAAAATGTTATTTATATAATATATCCAGCACAGTAGGTGTACTAGCAGCGTTGACTGCTTGAGGACACTCAAAACACTTTGGCTCAAAAGAAACGTGGTGTGACTTAACGCACAGCGAGATATATTTAGTTTCTCATAGCACCTTGCGTTTTAAATGACTGCTTGAAATAAACTCTGATTACACTAGTCGACAAAAATGAACTTTTTTCTTTCACAAGAATAAAGATATGAAATTCTAGAAGTATTTTTCATGCTGAATTCAAATATCATTTCAGTTTTTCTCCATCAGGCACAGTTTTAGAAATATAGAGCAAAATAGTTTTTACTAGAAAATGTGCTCTAAAACGGCTTTTATTTGGAAGGTTCAAATTATTTTTAACGCGACACCCCGTCAAATTATGCAGATAGTTAGAATAGATATAAATTTTAAGTTTCATCCCAATCGGAGGTCATTAATGCCCAGTTGCACCAACATATCTCAAGTCTCAAGCTCGTCTTACATCTTACATTTGAACTTAGAGTGTTGCACCAACATTTAATCGGAACTTAAGTCCTCTATTTGAGCTTTTTTTAATTAATCAATTTTATTGTTATTATTAAAAAAAAAATTATATTTTCATACTGCCTGTCAAGAATTTTTAAAAAATATACCAGGTATATTTTATATTATATATAGAAAATTCGAAATAAAATTTGTTGAAGCATAGACGGTGTGTAAAAGTTTAAACTGTTTTTAATCGCTATGAATTGGTTTTTACTTCAAGATATTAATAGAAAACGTGAATATTGATGTGGATGGAGCTGATCGAAGGTGAAGATTTTGATGTTTGCATAATGTTATAATTGACAGAAGGTTTTGAACATAACCTCGTATTTTCAAAATTCAATATGATTTTAAATAAATATATTAAATATATTTTTACTGTTAAATTTATTAATATATTAAATTAAAATATTAGCCTAAATTAAATTATTAATTTGTTTATTAATTAAATAAACCCATTATTAAAAATATAATATATTATATTATACTAAATATTTTAAATAGATATTAAAAATAATAGAGTTAAAAGTTGATTGAATTGAAGTGGCAGAAAAACGTCAAACAAAAAGCAAGTAAATTTATTTATTTTAAATTTAAAATAGGGTCCGACCGAAACAAGATTTTCAACCGAAACCGAATATTCGGCCTCAACCTTAGTTTCGGCCGAAACCGAAACTTGTATTTCCTATAAAAATTTTTTTTCATTTTACCTTTTTTTTTTTTTTTGAATTTTTTTTTCCCTCCCGTGAAAATCATTTTACCTTTTTTTTAGGGAGACTAAAATTTTTTTCTCCCTCAAGTGCAAATTATTTGACCTTTTTTTTTTCAGACTCTGGTTTCGGCCGGCCGAAAGGTTCGGCCACTTTTTGGCCGAAACCGAAACTACGGCCGAAACCGAAACTACGGCCGAAACCATGATTTTTGGCCGAAACTGGCCGAAACCGAATATTCGGTCGGTTCCTAATTTAAAAAAAAATACTGTAGATTAACTTACAATTTGTTTGTGTTTTTTTTTTTGTACCATTTCATTCAATAGTTTGTCTAGAAAAATATATTATGAAAATTTTTCTCTTTTTTATTCCCCAATGAGGGCCTGGAAATACTTCACTTATTAAAATTTGTTAATATTTTTTTGTTGACAGAATTTGATAAAACAGATTAAGCTGATTATTTATTTATTTATTTTTATCTTGGTCAGATTTTGGTTAGCAAATATGTTTTTTGTTGTCCTGCAGTGCCGCCTAGTGGCTAATTTGTAACAAAAAAGCGAGGTTGCCAGATGTTGTTTTTTCTTAAAGGCAGCTTGGGTAAGATCATTTGAAGATTCATTGGTGCAACGTTTTAAATCTCAAGCTGAGACTTGAGTTGAAGACGGACTTGACCAAGCAAAGATCTGAGACTAGTTGGTGCAACTGGGCATTAGACGTGCCTCAAACGTCCTAAAGTTTAGAAAAATCGAAATTTTTAAGATTTTTTGCTTTGGTCACCCCTGATTCAATTTTAGATATCCCTGAATGCAAAAAACATATATTAACGATATTCTATACTTCTTTGGCTTTCTAAAAATCATTCAGTCGTAAAAATCTGTTAATTATTAACGAAATTATGAACAAAAACGTCAGCAAAGAAAAAACACAAGTACACTCACTGGTCGAAAAAAATGGACTTCAATTGAATTAAAAAGCGAATCCTATCCACGAGAAGCTAATGTATCCTCTTGGAGCATAGATTCCCGGGCACTAACTTTATTAAATATTATTTTTAAAAAAATATTTTTAGAATCTCATATTTTTCTTTATACTTGTAAAAGAAAAAGAAGTCCATTTTTTAGTCCAGTGAGTGTACTTGTGTTTTTTCTTTGCTGACGTTTTTTTTAATAATTTCGTTAATAATTAACAGATTTTTACGAATGAATGATTTTTAGAAAGCCAAAGAACTATAGAATATCGTACATATATGTTTTTTGCATTCAGGGATATCTAAAATTGTATTAGGGGTGACCAAAGCAAAAAAATCTTGAAAATTTCGATTTTTCTAAACTTTAGGACGTTTGCGGCACGTCTAAATGACCTCTGATTGGAATGAAACTTTAAATTTATATGTATTCTAACTATCTGTATAATTTGACGGGGTGTAGCGTTAAAAATAATTTGAACATTCTAAATAAAAGTCGTTTTAGAGCACAATTTCTATTAAAATCTATTTTGCTCTATATCTCTAAAACTGTGCCTGATGGAAAAATTCTAACTACATATCTGAATTCAGGGTGAAAAAATGCACTAGATTCACTAATCAGATAACTTGTGAAAAAAAACTTGTCGACTATAGTGTTATTTTTCAAAATTTTATTATTTTATATAGAATAAATACAAAACTTTATAAGAATTTGTTAAATGTGTAAAAAGTTATGGAGATCCCCTTTTGAATTGAAATTAACATGCAAATCCCCATATGGGGATTTACATTGGCTCTATGGAAGGAAAAGCCGAAAAATGAATTTTAAAAAGTACTACTAGTACTCTTTGGCCGATTTTGTTCAAAGGCTTAGTGTGACGTGCCAGAGGAGTGCCTAGCTTACGTAATTATAACTTCTTGCTTCATGCTTTAAATTGAACACAAACACAGACACAGAGAGACCATGTCGCGAAAACACTTTTTTTTGGAAAATCTCGACATCCAATTATTGACAATATATTAACATACATATATAGGTAAGAGAAAGTAAAAATGAAAAGTTTCTGGTTTTTTAAAATAAATTATTGGAGAGAAACCTTTCATTTGTATATTTAGATCTAGCGCCAGGTGTGTGTCTCCGACCGTTAATAGAGGCGCTGCAAGCAGCAGCCGTAAGCCCTTTGATTCTTTTACTACGTGAGTCGGTCCCTTCCCTGCTTCTCGTTTATTCTGTTCCTGCCTGCCTGAGTGCTATTCAGTCAACAGAGCTAGAGATTTCTCCTCCGAGCACGTGATTTTGTTTGTCGACGTTTCAACTAAAAGTGAGTACGAATTATCATTTTATTCATGTGTATAGGGAGTTCTAAAATTAAAGCACACACGTTAATTAATTATAAATCAATTTCCACTCCATTTCTTTTGTATTTAAAAAGGATAACGCCCTAAGGACACCAGCCATTTTGTTTTTGCCACCGATATTCTTTTATTTTACGAAAATTAAAACACTCGGTCACATGTTTCAACATATTATGAATTAGTATAAACATTTGATACATATTTCAATACAAATATACAAAATTTTGAAAATCAAAATCAAATGTTTAGCTAAACCAATAAATAATATATTGCAACATATAAGCTTGGCTTTTTAATTGTAATTAGCTCGGAGAGAAGAAAAGGCTCATGTCTATAATACGGCCAATTCTTTATTAGCACAAATAAGAGCTCGGAAAGCCATTTTGGACCAAATATCTCTAAAAATAACGAACATTTAGAGGAAATATGAAGATTTATAAAAAAAAGTTATTTTAACTAAGGTTCAGCTGGTATAGAAAAAAAAAATTTAAACTTTCGGCTTAGGCTCGGTTATTTTCAGTCCAAAAGCGTTTAGTTAGAAGCGATTGGATATAACTTAGAAAATAAAAATGAACAGGCTTTAAGCGTTATCCAATCGCTTCTGACCGAGACGAAGGCCGACACGAGGGAACTTTCTCGGTTGACAAAAAAATGCAAAATATTTGATTAATTTCCACTAAAATTACACTGCGCAAGATTTTTAGGATTGAAAATATAATCGAGAAAGAAAAAAACACGAAATAGTAATTTCTTCTATTTTTTGTTATTTTTAGAGATATTTGGTCCAAATTGGCTTTCCGCGCTCTAATTTAGGCTAATAAAGAAAGAAATGTTAAAAAGTTTACTATCATAAAAAAAAATCATTGGCCATATTCTAGAGTCGCGCCGAAGAAAATTCAAGTTGGAAATTTTGTTCGATTTTTTTAATTTTCAATAAAATGTTCAAACTATTCTTAATGACAAATATTTTGTAACAAATTGTTTTCTTTGCCCAGTGACGTCATTTCAGTTTTTGTTCTTGCCCCCCAACCCCCTCCAAATGACGATCCTTTCTTTGCTCAAAAATCTTTTTCAAATTTAAGCCCTCAAAGGACTCAAATATTTCTAAGGAACAAAGAGACAAAGAAAACGAACAGGCCAAAGTCTAAAAGGAATTTTTTCTACATTAGTCAAATTTACTATCTGGTCGTTTTTCAAATCTTCTTTTAAAATAAAATAAAAGAACATTTGAATTTATTTATTTTTTTATTCTCGTTAGACTTTGTGCCCGTTGAGTCGTTCCCGATCCAGTTTATATTTCATTAAATGTATTTTTCAGATTTCATCGAGATGCCTTCGCCATGTTCTTTTCGAGAGTTCGTCAAGAGGGACTTCGAGAGGAATCTAATTCAATTTCTCTCTTCTGATCGTTCAAGCAATTCTGAAGACTATTTTGATTTCCAAAAAAAATATGTGCAAAGCCTCCCGATTATTATTGTAGACGAATGCATGAACAATTTGCTATTGCATTTGAGTGAACGAGAGAAGCCAGATTTGATGCTAGAAACAATTCGTTTGATGCTCTCTGAAAGGACAAGAATATTATGCATCTATCCTTTTTATCATTGGCCTGATCAAAATGAAGAACATTTTATTAATTAAGTCGTGGAATTAATAGAAATCAAAAAGCCAAATTTAATGCATTTGGAATTGTTTTGGAATTTTCAAGATTTTTCTAAAATAGAAAAAATTTTCAATCTGATTCCATCTTTAAAATCTTTAACATTAAAATTTCTTCTAATCAAATTTAATTTATTGGAAAATATTTTAAAATTTTGTCCGCAATTAGAGAAATTGGAATGGATAGGAGAAATATTATCTTTCACAGATTCCCGACTTAATTGCCCAAAACACGAATCACTTCGTGCTTTGAGAATCTACAGTCGTTCGTATAATTATTTTTACGATAAACCAGCTTCACCTAATGAAATTTTTGATAAATTTCCGAATTTAGAAATTTTTCAAACGAATAGTTTTTATTTATATTTAATTTTTTCTAAACGAATTCCAAGAAACTTTGAAGAAAATGAAGAAAGTCAAACAAGTTTAACAAGCCTTCAAAACCTGTATGCAGTCTTTCCTGAAACTCCCACAATTTCTTTGTATTCTCCTGTTCCTGAAGCTATAGAATTTGTTCCAAATTTCCTACAACTGAAACACCTTTATTTAGAAGGTCGCTCCGTTGACGTGAGGCATGTTCTTTTAAATTGTGGTTCCCAATTGCAGACTTTTGTATGTAGTAGAATAGAAGAGATCGACTTGAGCAGGGTTTTAAGGCTATGTCCAAATTTAGAATATCTCGATCTTCTGGCCCATGATGTAATAACTAGCGATGTTGTGGCTCATTCGAAACTTAGATACTTCAGAATTGGCCGAGCAAGTGATAACATACGCCTAATAGACGTTTTAAAAGGACTAAGTTCACTTGAAGTTGTTCAAATATATGAATGGTCAAGTTACTCCCCCAACGACCTCGAGGAATTAATCTGTGCTTTAAAAAAAATTAAAATTCTCCATATTTATTTTAAATGTAATTTCACTAAAAACTGCATAGAGCAGATCATCAGAAGATGTCATAATTTACAAGAACTCGTATTGCCTTTAGATAATATCGATGGTCTCGAGATATTTGTTCAAAATAATAATTATAGTTTAAAGTTATTAAAGGCAAAACTTCATTATAGTATAAATATATATGTTAATTATTTAGGAATATTGTATTATTAATAAAGAAAATCCTAGAATTATAATAGCCTAAATATTGTAAGTTGCAGAAATTAAAAATGGATTAAATAAAAAACCTTCGATTAAAAAAAATTAAAAAAAAACTAGGGAATTCTCGGCCTTAGTGACAAAACAAATAGAATAGAATACAATTTATTGATGGCCCTGAGAACAATTTGTTCTCTTCAGAGCCGTAAAATACATGCTTGGAGTTATTTATCTCCGATTTTACATAAGTGTAACAATTTTTTTCAAAAATATAATCAGACTCATACACATTATCTATATTATACAATACCATTCATACAGGTATGATAAATTTAATTCTTAAAAAAAAAGAAATACATTCTCAATTATTGATTGAATTATTTAGTTATTTTATATATATTTATCTATTCATTTATTTATTTATTTCTTTATTTATTTCCAATGATGAATTAACTGTTAATTTGCTAACAAATACTTTTCCAGCCGATGACAAAAAATATATAATGTAGGCGAGGACTTCAGGGAGCCAGGGAGCGAGTTCCAAAATCTGACAGAGTGGATGGCGAATGAATTTCCATAAATGGTTGTCCTGTGTAAAGGCATATGGAGATCCTGCCCAGTCCCTCTCACACCACCATATTTCTTGTTTGAAAAAGTTGGTATATATAATCAGGTTCCCCACCCCTGAAAAGTTTATATAAAAATACCCCAAGTGAATACAGACGTCTCTGGGGTAGTTTTAACCATTTTAATTTCATATAATAAGGTGTGATATGTTCACGGATAGGGACATCATATATGAACCTTATACAGGAATTTAAGAGTCTATCCAACTTGGTACTCAACTCCCCTGCAAGGTTCATATATATTAGACTACAATAGTCAAAAATTGGGAGGACAAGAGTCTTAACAAGATGGATTCTAGTTGAGAGGGGTAAAAGATCAGAACTTCGTTTAAAAATAGATAGGTGTTTAAAAACTTTATTAGACATAGATGTCACATGTTCCTTCCAGGACAGGGTGGGATTAAATATTAGTCCAAGATTTGACAAAGCAGTTTCATAATTCAATAGCGCCCCTAAATGAAAAGAACGAAAGAATAATGAATCTTAAGCAGGGGAGGATTAAAAAAAATTATTCTTTTTTTTTCAATTATCATCTGAAGTTAGCTCCTTTATCATTTATTATTAAAAAAAAAATAATAAACAATTTTCGATAAAATTATTTTTTATATTTTCAAATCTATTTAATTAATTTCTTTACTTATCTCAATCAGAATAGGTCAGATGCAAGGTTTTTGTCATCTAAATTACAATGGAGAAAGAAAAAACCCAAAAAAGTAAGTAAAAATATATATTTTTAATGTTCTTTCAATGATTCCCAAAAATATCTCTGAGACTCTCTTAAAAAAATAAGAAATTCTTTTGAAGCTTAATGAGTGATGCCAAGAGAAATGTAGACCGAAACTCCTCAAACGCTAATTTTTCGGCAAGGGTGCAGGATGGGGAAAAACAAAATAAAAATTATTTATTATTTTCCCCAAATGAGTTTATTATCCTGATATTTCGAAGGCACAAAAGGCTCTTCTTCTTCAGAGGAAGCTGAAAATAATTACAATGTTGTAATTGTAAAAAATATTTTGGTAACATTGTAATTATTTTCAGCTTCCTCTGAAGAAGAAGAGCCTTTTGTGCCTTCGAAATATCAGGATAATAAACTCTTTGGGGAAAATAATAAATAATTTTTATTTTGTTTTTCCCCATCCTGCACCCTTGCCGAAAAATTAGCGTTTGAGGAGTTTCGGTCTAAATAAGAAATTCTTTTCTAATTCGTAGAAATGGGAACTAATCTCATTTTCATGGTTTTTGGCTACCTGTCCCCCCCCCCACCCTGACGTAATATGTGGACGACCCCTAAGGAGGAGAGAGGAGTCGGCAAAGTTTAATCCATCCCTGTACACCTATAGAACATATTTATTAATTTTTGCTTAGCCTGTCTGGAGTTTGCGCTATTTGAAAGATCCCAACTGAGCTTTCTCAAGCGGCTTCTCTGCCTTCCTATAAATACTCCAGACGCCATTGTTAGACTGGAGACTGGCTGCGTGAAGATGTCCTATCTGGTGTTGAAGGCGACGCTGAAATGGTTATTGAAACTTTTAAACATGGATGAGTCGAGATACCCCAAGATCTCTTTCCAGAAGCTCTGGTCCGCTCGTTCAGCCGGCTGTGACTACAATTGGGTGAAGTTCTCCTTGGATCGGCGGGGGGATCTCCAGTGTCGGAACTCTGTTAGGGAGGCTTTGATCGTTTGAGAACGTTTTACTCCAGAGGGATCTTCATTTTGTCGTCGCCAACAGCAGATTTAACCCAATTTATAAATATCTCCCCTCTGGGAATCGCGCACCTGGAGTGGAGGATTGACTTCTTCATCAAGAGGGTCGTTCGTTTCCCAACTAAGAACAGTCAATGCAGTCTCGATAAAATTCTCCTTCAACAGAATTCTCTATAGAATCGACCAGAGATTAGATTGCACCATCTGCAACTTGAGGGTCGTCGAATCTGTCCGACACATTCTCTTCGAGGACTCATTGACAGTGGCGTAGTGAGCTTAACTCGCGCCCGGGGCATAATACCTTTTTAGCGCCCCCCCTCCATTCGAAAACCATATAATATTATATGTAAAATATACAAAATTATTATGGAGGCGGTATAACTCGCCGAAAGCAAAATCTCCCCCTAAAACAAACTCGCCAAAAATCCGGAAAGTTCCAAAATAAAATATTTTTAAAAATCTGGTGTGACTGTCCCACCAGATTTTTTGTGTCGACGTACGTATATATAGTTTCCGACTATATATTAGAAGATGAAATGAAATTTCATCAAAGCAGGGTTCAAAGCAGGGCTCGGGCCCTCGGGCTTGGTCTAAAGGCTAAAGTGCTGGCCTTCTAAACCAAGGGTCAGGAGTTCGGATCCCAGGCAGTCCGATGATTTTATTTAAGCCATTTGGATACCAAATGAGGAAAAAGTGTGTGTTTTTTTTATTAAAAAAAAAAAAAAAAAATACTCAAATTATGCATTTAAAAAGGCCAAAATATGCATCAAAAATATTCTGTGTGTGTGTGTATGTGTTCACTTTTAAGCATGAAGGAATTGAGCTAGGAAGATGAAATTTTATATTTAAGTTAGGCACACCCCTAGGGTGAAAATAAGCTTTTAAACAAAATCGGCCAAAAACTACTACTGGTAGTACTTTACTGATGTTAATTTTTCAGTTTTTTCAATTTTCTCAAAATTCGCTCCAACGATTTTGATTAAAATTCAAAAATCAATTATTTTTTAGATGATATTTAAGATGTATATTCTTATTTTGTTTTTGAAATCTTATGAAGACCACTTAACTCTTGTACTCCATAGGAAAGATAGAAGTCAGGGTATCAAAATATAAATAGTTATTTTTCCATACTTATAAATTTCATTACATCTTCTAATATGTCGACACAAAAAATCTGGTGTGACAAGCACAGTACAGTACCTTTGGTAAGAGAAAGTTGTCTGCTGTGCGACAGTCACACCAGATTTTTTAAAATATTTTATTTTGGAACTTTTCGGATTTTCAGCCATTTGTTTTCGGCGAGATTTTGCTTAGGGCGAGAAAATTTTCGGGGAGTTTTTCTTTTTGGCGATTTTTTTTTCCGACGAGATTTTGCTTTCGGCTAGAAAATTTTCTGTGCGTTTTTTCGGCGAGTTTTTTTCGTCGACTTTTTTTCGGCATAAATTATTATATTACACTGGCACTACATTTAAAATATATTTTCTTGAAATCAATTATAATAAAAATAAAAATTATCCAGCAATTTTTTGTTTTTCGGACCATTTGGCGCCCCTTTGTGAGTGGCGCCCGGGGCATCATGACCCCCCTTGCCCCCCCCCTCGCTGCGCCACTGCTCATTGAGAGAGCATTATCTGCCTGAGTTTGTTCGGCAGGGTGAAGAGTGGAGTGAGTTGGCTTCGTTTTTGGAGACGATATCCCCTGGCCGAGCTGGGAGGCGATGAGGTTGAGGTCCTTCGTCGTCAATGAATGAATGATTATGTAATTATTGAAAATTCTGTCTCTCAAATTGTATAAAAGGGAAAAAAAAGAAAACTGGTTTGAATTGTTTTGTCGTTATTTATTTATTTATTTATTTGTTAATTCTTTTAATTCTAATTGTCTAAATAAATTGTAAGTAAAATTCGGAATCCATTTGATGGGACCAATGTCCTCAACAAATTGTAATTAAATAATAATAATAATAAATATTTATTAATTTTGGAAACGAGGTGTCTAAAAAAAATGCGTCACGTGATTAAGAAAATACTCTACAGGTAGGTCTAGGGCGTATCTAAGAGAAAATTTATGTCCAAATAGTGTAACAAAGCATAAATATGTCCATAATTCAATCAAATGTAAATGATTAGGAAATAAAACTTGATATTTTAATTGTAAATAAAAAAGAAAGAGCGAATCGAATGGGTCATAAACTGTCTTTGACAAATGAAGCGCATTGCCTGCCTCCTAATTCCTTTATACGCCCCCAATCAAAAAAAAAAAAATAAAAACTTTCACTAAGAAATTGGAGTTCAGGTAATCAGAAAATGGGGGTCAAAAATTGTTTAATTCTCATCAAACATATGACGCGATCACAACTCATCTTTTTAAGTTATGCCGTCAATCAATGGATGTGAAATCGGGTTTCTCTTCTCTTCTCGCCCAAGGGACTGACTTTTATTTGATTGATCCCCTTAGACATCATTCATTGTGTAGGGAAGGTGGCTATTGTGTTTCAAATTATTTGATGTTTGGATAGCTTGTTGACCTATAGGCATAGGCGTAGCCAGAAATTTTTGATGGGGGGGGGGGGGGGTTAGGATTATTTCCCCCCCCCACCCCGACTAATAGGGCAGTATAAGGCGTCTAATGAAATATATGACTAGCCCCCCCCTCCCCTGGACCCCCTCGAGGTGGCTCGGGCCCGCCCTTTCTTAATTAAGTGCCGCAATTTTTCAATCAACTCGTATCAGGCAATAAATAATGCAAGTCTCTTAATTTTATGTATATGGGCGTAAAATACCGGGGTGTCCCTCTATGTGATTCTCTTGACCAGACTCCTATCTCAGACCTCTTTAAGAAAAAAATAAAAAATTTATTTATATAATAATTTTTATTATTTTTCATTTGCGAGATTTAATCAATTTTAAGCGGCTTTAATTTTTTATAAAGCATAACAAAAATCAATTCTTTTCAATGGGAAAATTCTGAATTTTCTCGAATTTTTTGCGTTTTATTTAATTTTTTTTTTTTTTTTTAAGCTAGAGAAAATTATTATATTTTACTTTCTCTTACCCTATATATGAAATATATAGAGAGAAAAAGTATTTTGTATTATAGAGCTTAAATATCTAGTCATGGCTTGGGTTCAATGGGGGGGGTTTGAACCCCCAAAACCCCCCCCCCCGTGGCTACGCCTATGCCTATAGGTCATTTTGATAACTTATCTACCCTAACATTAAAATAGCAGCTGAAGGACAAACTTCAATGCATTTACATAGGGATTTATATGATAATGTTTGTTTTTGAGTTATTTAGGCTCTCCAAATACTTAAAGATGCCAAAATTTTGTAATATTATCAATTGTGCTCGTAAAGGATATCAAGAGAAGTAAAGATTCTTTACAGAATTAAATTTTAAACATAAAATAAGTTGAATGAACTGTCAGTGTCAGAGGTTATGCTCAATAAAAAACAAGAAATTTGACTGAAACGAAGTTCAAATACACTTTAAACACTTTATCTCAGGTAAATAACAAATAAAAATATCTATTTAGTTTCATATAATGATTCAAAACATTATTTAGGATAATCAACAAAGGTGAAACATCTCACAAGTGACAAGTGGACCTCTCCTGGCTTGAATAGTGCTTGAATATGTGTTATAATTAAAATAAACTGATATAATCTAAGTAATAAACATATTTAAATAAAAAAAGACAGCGATATGAACAACAAAGGAAGGGTTTAAAGGTATGTTTACTTTTCTTATTTCAAATATGATTCAACCACCCATTCTACATTTACCTATATATATTTCCATTCATTCATTGCAATTATTCATTATTTTCGAAATAATTTACATTTCTGCTTTAAAATTTTAATTAGTTAATTACTTGTTTTTTTTTTTTTTTTAGTTACTCTGATAGATTCTCATATATACCTGAAGAAAGGCAAAATAAACTCCTGGGATTAAAAAAACAGATAAACTAAATTAATATTTATATTAATCTCTCTATATAAAAATAATAATTATATGTTTTAACACATTATTTCATAGATCTTTGTAAGGTAAATGTACATATAATAAATAAATACAAACATTAGGGCCTATATCAGGTATTTCCTGTTGTAATTTTATAAAAACCCATCCTTCCTTGTCTTTATTTATTTTTTAATAGCTATTAACAGACAGATTTTCCAAAAGATATTAAATAAGAACAAAAATAGATAAATTAGAAATTTTTACCATAACCTAACAAAATTGTTCTACCTTTAAATCACATGAAATTAAACTTGTTTATGGATAAATAAGCACCTATATAAATCTAATGATCCTATTTTATATTAATATTTATTCAAATAGCTAAAAAAATTAAAATTTATCAGCTAATTAGCCTGATTTAAAAGCGTTTCAATGTAAATCCTATGGGCGGAATAGCAAAGTTTGTCCTTCAGCTTCTATTTTTATGTTGGGGTAGGTAAGTTATCAAAATGACCTATTAAATATTTATATTTCATTTTAAATAATAATACACGTTCAATTATCTATGCGTTAAATCAGCTACTTCAAAAACAGAATTTGGTGCCAACCTAACCAATTTCTTGTATAATTTAAAATTAATTATTTTGGTGAAATTGTTAATTTTAATTTTAATTTTTATAGCTATTTAGTTGAATTACTTTATAAAAATTATTTAATTAGTATGACTTCATAAATATTTAAATAGTTTAGAGCGCGAATTTCAAACCAGAATTTAATAAATTTAGATTTGTGAAATAAATTTTAAAAGAATAATTTCAAGTTTCCTTAAAATAATTATAAAATAATATTAATAAAAATTCCTTGTCCTTCAGCTGCTATTTTAATGTTGGGGTAGGTAAGTTATCAAAATGACCTATTGTGAGTACATTTATTATTTTCTTTAAATAATTAATATCAGATAATTTAATTCAGTATTCTTTTATTTTTTTAGGTTTCAAATAAGGAAATAAACATATGGAAAATTAATTTTAGAATATATATGGCCCGAAAAGTTAAATCTGACAAAATCCATCAAGATTTATGAATCCTCAAGATTTAAAAACAATTCAAAAATAATATTTGTTTTGGTTTCTATAATACAAAAATGTTGAAAAAGAAGAATAAACTAACCTATTTTAAGGATCGGCTGTTAGACTAGCCTGCCATCTATTGCAAGAATGCTGAACTAATTTGACAGTTGATTTTAAATAAATCATCTAAGCTTAATTTAATAATTTCTTAATTAATATGTGATTAATAATAACAATAAATTCATTTTTAAATTAAAGATTATTGGGACAGATTGTTTTTTTGTATTTGCTTGATAACAAAAAAATTAATTACGATAATTTTTTAATAAGTCATTAAAAAAATTATAGCTCGATGTCCCAATAATCTCTTTAAAAAAAACCGCATTGAAAATTCCTTATAATAGTCTAGTTTTTTTTTTTTTTTTTTTAAGTACGTTTAGACGTCGCTCCTGAACCCCCTTAATATTCATAATTCAATCATTAATCCCCCCCCCCCCCCGTCACTCAGTTCAAGGACAAATTTAATATGTCGCCTTCTTCCTCCTTCTGATTCATCCTTTAATTAATTAAACAACAAACAACTAGCTGTGTGGTCTTCTTCTTCTTTTGGCTTTATTTGTTTCACCTTTTTTTTTTTTTTTTTTTTTTTTTTTTTTGTCACTTTGATCTCTCAATTCGTTTTCATTGCCACACACAAATTTGTGTTCTGAATTCATTTAAATAAATTATTTATTTTAATTTCAAAGGCAAAGGAAAAAAAATGAGAGCAAATCTCTCTCTAACGACCTACGCAAAAAAAAAAAAAAAAAAAATTGGAATTAAACACTTTGTTTTATTTTATTAAAACACTAATGCCGGGTTGCAAGAACGTATTTAAAGGTGATTGGTTCGTAAAAGCTGTCAATAAACTCAATGCTGAAATTCGGACCTTAAAACTATAAAGTATCCACTAACCTGATTTGTTTCATTGAAATAAATAAGAATTTGGTGACTATATTATCACGCGAGAGAGGTAATATATAAATGCATTAATTTAATTGAGTTTTCTTTAGCTTCTGAAACGTATTAAGCGATATTATTAATTATTATAGATATTCATTCGATGAAGAGAAAAAGTGAGGTTATAGTATATTCCCAGTTTCTTTATAATTTAACATCTGACAGCCAGATCTACCAACGAATTTATTATTTTGTAACCTAATATTAACAATTAAAATTTAAAGAATACAAATATAATTACTATTTTTATTTCTTTTATAATTTTGGTACTATTATAAATTATACAATTTGACAATGCGCCCTTGCGGCCAAATGGCCAACTACATAGAAAGCTGACATTTTCGGGGGCCCAATCGTTTTGCATCTATCTATATATCTTAACAGCAGGGATAGTTAACGGTTCCTTTAAAGTTGCTTTAGCAATAGCCTATAATTTTAAAGCCCAAAGCGATGTTTACTAACAGACTTTTAAATATTTACAGAACTGTTTTCTTGCAACCCGGCATAACAGGTCTATTCTCTAAAAGCAGACGTTAAAATTTAAAATAAACAAATATTATAATACAATATTTTTTTTGTAAAATAAATAAACGTTGCCGGCGCCCCTTTCTTTAATGCGGCGCCCCGCACTTGAATCTCAATTCCATCTTTTCAAACTTTTATAAATTCAATTTTGACTTAATTACGTAGCTAATATGTTTGTGGTGTGCGTCCAATCACACCTGAATTTAATACCAAATTGAAGAATTTAATTTTTTGTTTGCTCAAATATGATGATGGTATAATCGATTAAATGTCGCAGAGAGAGGTCACCGGAACTGCAACCTGTAGCCGGATATTCCCCTCCCCCCCCGCCCCCGCCCCGCCCCTCTCATCTCTTTATTTATTATTATCTATCTAGACTCCGCCCAGAGCATCCAATCCCATTTATCTCTCTATTATGTAATTGTTCATTTTAATGGAGAAATGAAGCGATCTCTCTACCTGTATATGAAAAATTTCTCTCTAAAGGTTAAAGGGGTTCAGGAGCGACGTCTAAACGTACTTTAAAAAAAAACTAGACTATTATAAGGAATTCTTCAATTCGGTTTTTTTTTTAATGAATCAAATTCATAAGAGATTATTGGGACATCGAGCTATAATTCTTTTAATGACTTATTAAAAAATTATCGTAATTAATATTTTTGTTATCAAGCAAATACAAAAAAACAATCTGTCCCAATAATCTTTAATTTTTTTTTAAATTTAAAAATGAATTTATTGTTATTATTAATCACATATTAATTAAGAAATTTTGAAAATAAGCTTAGATGATTTATTTAAAAATCAACTGTCAAATTAGTTCAGTATTCTTGCAATAGATGGCAGACTAGTCTAACAGCCGATCCCCTTTTAGCCTAAATTTATATATTTTTATGCTTTTATAAAAGATACATAATATATAATAACATTTATTGTTAAAAGATCAATGAAAATCAAGCAAATGAATTAAATATTATTAGCTAACATTCTGACATCTCTTGGCAAATTTTTGAATTACTTGATATTTGAGCATACTTTTAATGACACACCACGCCATCTTATCGGGAAAAACATGCGTAACACCTTCGGTCCTATTCCGCCATAAGAAGTACAAGAGTAAAGTGGTCTTCAGAAGATTTCAATGGCAAAATGAGAATATACATTTTAAAGAGAAATAATTTGATTTTTGAATTTTAAACAAAATCTTTGGAGCGAATTTTGAGAAAATCGGAAAAAAAAAACGGAAAAAGTGCATCAGTAAAGTACTAGTACTCTTTGGTCGATTTTGTTCAAAAGTTTCATGTCACGTCCCAGGGCGATGCCTAGCTTAAATATAAAATTTCAACCTCCATAGCTCTTTTCGTACTTGAGATATTTTGTTGACAAACAGACACCTCAAATCTTGACATGAATCCAATATGCCTAGCATAGGCGTAGCCAGAAATTTTTGATGGGGGGGGGAGGGTTAGGATTATTTCTCCCCCCCCCCACCCCGACTAATAGGGCAGTATAAGGCGTCCAATGAAATATATGACTAGCCACTTGCCCCAGCTTCGCTTCGCCCCCCCCCCTGGACCCCCCTCGAGGTGGCTCGGGCCCGCCATTTCTTAATTAAGTGCCGCAATTTTTCAATCAACTCGTATCAGGCAATAAATAATGCAAATCTCTTAATTATATGTATATGGGCCTAAAATACCGGGGTGTCCCTCGATCTGTTTCCCTTGACCAGAGTCCCATCTCAGACCTCTTTAACAAAAAAAATAAAAAATTTATTTATATAATAATTTTTTTTTTTTATTTGAGGGAAAGCCTTAAATTTTTATAAGGCAAAAAAAACCCTCAATAGCCTACAAAAAAATCTGATTTCCCCGATTGTTTACTCCCCCTGGTGCATCGTCACGCTGACACGCACCAATCCCAATACCGTATCTAGCGCAAATGGCCATCAACCCGGTTCCAATGTGGGTAGTGAGGGGCCCTTTACCATCTCTACTCCCCAAGAATCAGTCCCTTATGGACTGTCCTCCCTTCTCCTGTCCCATCACCTTTTTTATATAATTTTATTTATTAATTTATATAATAATTTTTATTATTTTTCATTTGCGTTTAATCAATTTTAAGCGGCTTTAATTTTTTTATAAAGCATAACAAAAATCAATTCTTTTCAATGGGAAAATTCTAATTTTCTCGAATTTTTACCTGCTCGTACCTATATATGAAATATATAGAGAGAAAAAGTATTTTGTATTATAGAGCTTAAATATCTAGTCATGGCTTGGGTCCAATGGGGGGAGGTTTGAACCCCCAAACCCCCCCCCCCCCCCCCCGTGGCTACGCCTATGATGCCTAGGTAAGCTAAAGAAAAAAGCAAATCCTACTATATGGCTAAGTGTGGAGGGGGAGGGGAAAATCCTCTCCCTAGACGCTTGACGCAAGTACAGAATTATATAATAATAATAAAGCAGTGTATGTGACCTATAAGGAGAATTTCTTCTTCTAAATGTCAACTGTCAGAGTGAATTCAATAAACTTAGCAAATGTATTAAAGAGAGAGGTTCAGAAAAAAAAAAAAAAATTCAATTTCTTCTTCCATTCATAATTTATTTATTTATTATTTTTTTTTTTTTTTTATCGATAAACATCTATTTATTTCTAATTTATTTATTTATTCATTCCTATCTAACTTTTTATGATCATGTCTGATCTGTTCTTTGACGCACCCTTCAAATGAGTACAAAGTAATAACAACAACAACAACAACAACAACAACTAAAACCTGATGTTTCGATATAAATATTAGTTGGACACCAAAATTAAAATTTTATCGGAAAACTTTATTATAAATATTTGAAGTGAGGTTATGTTGGAGTTCCTGGTGGTCTCAACCCTTCCTTTCCTTTCTTTGATCGCCTATGTGTTTATGTAGATTTTTTTTTTTTTTTTATAGCCCAAGAACGACGATTTATAATCGAGAGTGCTATAAAAACGTAAACCCGACTGCTGCTGACCCTTTGGCTTCTTTCTATATTCCTTGCATGGGCGAATATCCAGCATAAATATACGAAATGGAATTTATCTTTACATTCGCGCCTAGCCGGGAGGTTTCGCCTCCCTGGACCGCCTGCAGCGGACCCTGCGTTTTCTTTTTAATTATAGAAAAGAAAATTATTATTATTCCATTCCTATCCAGTGCCTGCTTGAAAATTGTTTGCATCTCTCTAAAAACGAATTAGTAAAAAACTACTAATTCATAGTGAATAGTCACTTTTTTAAGATGTTCAAAGTAGACTACCCGTAAATAGTGGATGTCCACTTTTTCAATTAGTAAAAATTATTAATATGAAAAATTCACAAATGAAAAAGTGAATTTTTTAAAAAATAATGACCAAAAAAAAAGAAACGTTTAAGATATTTGAAATAAGGTGCTATGACACCGGGACCTAACTAGTGTTTACTGACTCGAGTTCTAGGAACCCACTTAAACTTGACTTACTCTTACTTCTCTGTTATTTGGTATATAAGTATGTCGCTGGTGTTAACAATGCTATTTACTTGAATGTTACTATATTCCTTCCCAGCAATTTATTTCTAAATAAACTTAATAAAACTAATTATCGTTATATCAAGAAATATATTTACTAAATTTTAAGTAAAAATATTTCTTAATTGATTATTTAAAAAATAATATTTTATTAATTTAAAAAAATTTGGAATCTATTTGTTTTGACTTAACATATATTTCCTGCAATTTTTAACAAAAAATACAAGTTATCTCAATATTATTATTTATTTGTATTATTATTACTTAAATAAAGCCTTATATTGCCAAAAATGTCTTTATTAAGGAACCGATCAAACAGCTGGTCGGCCATGTTGGCTTCTCAGACAGCCGGAATTGAATGAACTACTTTTTGAATTAGTAAAAAATAACTAATCTAAAAGTAACCAATAAACTTACTAAATATATTAGTAGATTCTACTCAAAATTACTAAATTTGATGTAATTTTCTTACCTACTATTTGAATAAGTAAAAATTCTACTAATTCGTTTAAAGAGAATAGGGATTACAGGAAAATTATTTTCATTCAGAAATTCCTAAAACTTTTTAAATTATTCATTCCTAAAGTTACAATAGGAAATGTATAGAGAAATATTTATGTATTCTTTGCATTTGTGTATTCTATGAATGTAAACAAATCCTCAAGCAGGCACTGAATTGGAATATAGAAATGATAATTTTTTTTTTTCCATAATTAAGAAAAGACAAGGGTCCGGCGCAGGCGGGGGAGGGGGGGGTGCGCAGACGTTTAATTATTTAATTCAAGAAGTCTTGTTTGAGTGAGTGAGTGAGAGGATGGATATTCGCTCTCTCCGTCCTTGGCAATCATTATTCATTCGTATTTTAATTTATTCACACACACACACAAAAGATGGATGCAATTCATTCATAACAACAACAACAACAACAACAAACTCCCTGAATTACTCGATAATTACAGATATTCAACTATCCCCTCGGGGATTAAAATTCAAATTTGATGTAGGCACTATAGATACTCTTCTGCAATATATAGGGCCAATTGAAAGTGAATTAAATTCTCTATACAACTTTTGTTGTTGTTGTTGTTGTTGTCCCGTGGGACAAATATTAATATTAATGGGTCGTTTTGATAACTTACCTACCCCAACATTAAAATAGCCTCCCTATGGGGGAAATACATGGTGTTTGTCCTTCAGCTATTTTAATAGCTGAAGGACAAACACCATGAATTTCCCCATAGGGAGGCTATTTTAATGTTAGGGTAGGTAAGTTATCAAAACGACCCATAGGCGCGGGTTCGGATCCCAGACAGACAGATGAATATTTTTTTAATCATTTCGATAGCAAATGGTATAAATAAATTGGGTATAGGAGACTTTGCTGCCAAGGAATTAAATAAAAAAACTTTTATTTAATTACTAACCGTCGACGTTTCGGTCGCAAGTCACGTCCTTCCTCAGGACGATTAATTGTTAGAATACAAGGTTAACAGTATTATATTCAATTATCATTGTAAATTATACAATATTTAATTGGGCTATGTGTATTAAGAGTGAGTGACTTGCTCGCTTAGGGCTTCCCACAATCAATGGTCCATATATATATATTTTGGTAAACAGGTACAAAAAGCGCCTTTAAATTACCGTGCGACCAGTCACACCAGATTCCTCTCCTCCCCCCCTCCACTGGATCCGCTCTTGTGTCAAACATTTACAGTACAACAAACAATTTAACTTATAGAACTTATAGAACTGTTGTGACTGGTCGCACAACTTCCCTTTGGTAAGGTTCTGTGCTTGTCACGCCATATTTTAGCTCCCTATTGGTTGTATTTGATGTTAATTTCAATATTTTATATCTCACACGAAGAAGGACGCGATTGGCGTCCGAAATGTCGATCAAAAAAAGAATTTCCTGGCTGCATGCATATCTCCTTTCCTTGTTGACTTTATATTGTGAAGAAAACTCTTATTTTACGACATAAGAATAGAGGGACTCTCTTTGAAATATTTAAAAAAATTGACAAAAAAAAACGATTTTTTGTAATCTGCCAATTTTATCAAAAAACACCAGAATATCACTAAAATTTACAACGTTGCCATTTATAAAGTCCTTCTTTACTATTCCATGGTTAAAAGATTGCGGTGCAAACGAACAAGCTATTTAAGATTCTCTTTAATTTAAATACACATGCCGGGGGGGGGGGTCTGGCAAAGGAGAAGATCAACACAATCGTTGAGGTTAACTGAAAAACTGAAGAAAAATATTTATTTAGTATTTGAATCATTTTAAATTATTTTAAAAATTATATTTGATCAATTTAAAAATTCAATAATTAAATCTCACAATTATTTTTTTATAATTCGTCATATATATTAAATTTCAACTTTGTTATTTTTGTCGTCACGGCTTGTGACGTCATAACTTGTAGCTTCACGGACGCCTTTGACGTCACGGCTTGTAACGCGACATGCTGATAGAGAAACGAAAAAATTTGTGTCGATCAAAGTAAAGTTTAAAAATTTAAGTTCACTTAGTTAAAAGAGGCTTAAATGTCAAAGTGTGCAATTGGGCATAAATATCCAGATACTTCCCAGTCTAATGATGATGATGGCAATCCTGGCACCGAAACGTTATTAAAAATTTCAACTCAGTCCTTATTATCGGACTTAATTGTATAGAAAATGGAGGATTTTTTTCCTTTCCTTTTTTGCAAAAGAGAAGAAAGAATGAAAGGGCGCAAAAAGCGAGGGAGTGGAGGGTCGTTACCTGTTTTTTTTTTTTTTTTGAAAGATTTCCATCCCTTTTCAAACATCCCTCCCTCTCCATCCCTGTCACACAGTCAATCTTTTGTATATTCCAGAAAAAAAACATTTAGGATTTCTCATAATTCGCTCCAAAGAATGTCAGTAAAATTTTTCGTGAAAATTGTTTGAATTACAATTTGCTGAAGGAATTCAGTTTTTTTTTTTTTTTTTTTTTCAAATTCATTTTCCGTCTCATCCTTCCAAAGTTAAATACCCATATGGGGATTTGTATGTTAATTTCGATTCCAAAGGGATCTTATTAAAATTTTGAAAAAAAAAAAAACAGTTTATTTCAAGCAGTCAACATTTAAAATGCAAGGTGTTATGGGAAACTAAATATATCTCGACACAAACAAAAAGATCTGGTGTGACCAGCAGCACTGAGCGATGGTAATAGAAAGTTATGTGCTGTGCGTCAAGTCCCACCACCAGGTTTTGTTTAAACTTTCCTCTTTATTTCCCTCTATGAAGCAATATTCTTCTTCTTTCTGTCATGAGTGATTTCAAGAATGCAATTGCAAAATTGTATGTTATGCATTGCATGCAACAAGAAGAAAATAAAGTTCGCACGCAAAATAAAATCTTTAAAAGAGAAAAGACACACACACACACACAGAGGGAAAGACTATTAGCAGCTACTTGATTTGAAACTCTCGAGTATTTGCTCAATCAGTTAACTAAATATATATGTGCATGCCTATTAAAATACAGTTTAATTTTTTTTAAATAACTAGAAATGTGGGAAGATGATTTGAGGAGGAAATACAAACTTGACCACTTGCATTGCATAAGTAAATAAAAAAGTCAATTGATTCAAATAGGCTCTGTGTATTTTAAACGTTAACTGCTTGAAATAAACTATGGTTATATTTTTCAAAATTTTAATCTCATATTTGGACATTTCATACACAATAGGCATAGGCGTAGCCACGGGGGGGGGGTTTGGGGGTTCAAACCCCCCCATTGGACCCAAGCCATGACTAGATATTTAAGCTCTATAATACAAAATACTTTCTCTCTATATATATTTCATATATAGGGTAAGAGAAAGTAAAATATAATAATTTTCTCTAGCTTAAAAAAAAGAAATTAAATAAAACGCAAAAAATTCAAGAAAATTCTGAATTTTTCCATCGAAAAGAATTGATTTTTGTCTTGCTTTATAAAAAATTAAAGCCGCTTAAAATTGTTTAAATCCCTCAAATGAAAAATAATAAAAATTATTATATAAATAAATTTTTTATTTTTTTTCTTAAGGGGAACTGAGTTGAGAGTTTGATCAAGAGAAACAGGTAGACATTTCGGTATGTTAGGCCCATATAGGTCTATATAAAATTAGAAGGGTTCTATTTTTTATTGCCTGAAATGAGTTTAATGAAAAATTGAGGCACTTATTTAAGAAAGGGCGGGCCCGAGCCAGCTCGAGGGGGGTCTAGAGGGCGGAGTGGCCAGTCATATATTTCATTAGACGCCCTATATCGCCCTATTAGTCGGGGGGGGGGGGGGAAGAGAAATCATCCTGAACCCCCCCCCCATCAAAAATTTCTGGCTACGCCTATGACAATAGGGAATCCTATATAAATACAAAATTTCATAAGAATTGGAAAAAATGTGTAAAAAGTTAAGGGGACCGAAATTGAATAGAAATAAACATGCAAATCCCCATATGGGGATTTAACATTGGCTTGAAGAATCGGAAAGTGAATTTGAAAAATATGAAATAACCACATCAGTAAAGTGTACTTTAAACAATGTTCAGGGCAAAATGAGAATATACATTTTAAAGAGCATCTAAAAAAAAATAATTGATTTTTGAATTTTAATCAAAATCTTTAAAGCGAATTTTGAGAAAATGGAAAAAAACTGAAAAAGTACATCAGTAAAGTACTAGTACTCTTTGGTCGATTTTGTTCAAAAGCTTTGAGTCACGTGCCAGAGGGGTGTCTAACTTAAATATACAACTTCCTAGCTCTTTTTGTTCTTGAGATATTTTATTCACATACACAAGTGTTTTTGACCACGGTCTGAATTCAATAGGCAAGCCTTTTTCTGATAAATTCTCAAGGCAAGAGAAACAAACAAAAAAATGTTTGTACGTACAAGCTAAAAAAAAAAAAAAAAAAAAAAAAAATTCCTAATGATAAAATAGAAAGTTTAGAAATTCTATTTTTTATCAATTCTCTTCTCATTCTTCTTTGTCTTTATCATTATTTAAATTCTATTTCCCATACGTACACAATGCTATCTATCTATCAACCTATCGCTTAAAACAAAAAAAAAAAAAAAGTAAATAACGGAAATTAATGTTATAGGATTCAAGGGAAAGAATTTTCTCTAAAATCTTAAGAATGTCCTGGCACGTAACACGAAATTAAACCTCCATAAGTTTTCAAATTAATTTGAAGGGGAATAAATTCAAACAATGTTTACTAGAAGGGGTTATGCATTGTTAAAATTTTCTTCAATAATAAGAAAATATTTTTACAATTGTAATTTTATTAATAATAATTACAATTATAAAAATATCATTATTAAATTTATTATTATTAACAATTAAATTAATTAGCCTAATTAAAAAAAAAATGTATTTTTTATTTGTTTACATTATAGAAGAAAATTTTAACAATGCATAACCTCTTCTAAATAATATTGTTTGAATTTATTTCTACTTCACATTGAATTTCTTTCATTTATTTATTAATAATAATTAATCTTAACATTTTTTTTGGCAGATAATAATTTAAAAAAAAAAAAAACCTTCCTACTGCTCTATACTTTTTCGATTTTTAGATGCTCTTTAAAATGTATATTCTCATTTTGGCTATGAAATTGCTTGAAGCACACTTTACTCTTCAGAAGATATGAAAACTAAAACGTCTGTTGTGATGAGCAGAGAAGATGTGCGACCAGTCACACCAGATTTTCCCTTTCCGTTTGAGTGATTCATCATGAGTAGAGGGATGGATGCCTGGCTGGGTGACTGACTAGCTTCAACACCCTCACCTGCCATCTGCTGCTTGCAAGTTCCCATGGCGCATAACAAACAAGAACAAGAACAAGAACAAGGCAATCGATTCAACACACACACACACACACACACATACACAAAACATTCCATTCAATCACTTAAACCGCCGAATTTTTTTGTTATAGTTCATTTTAGGGCCGGTTGCTTCATCCTGGGTGAGCTTGTTAGCCCCGACTTTTTTTGTAGTGCAGAAACCCACTTCAGTTTTATTTTTATAGTAAAATATACGATATTTCATCATTTTATTGCTAAAAGAAGTATTCTAGAAGTACATATATTTGTTATTTTACCTTATATTCTACTTATTTTATCAATAAAATGATGAAATGTTGTATATTTTATAAAATATGTTATAGGCTAGGGCCCGCTTGCATCAGATCTCGTCGCCATATTTAGCCCTGAGTTAACCTCACTTTTGAGTAATTTCATATAGATATATGGGGAATTGGAGCAAGGTCCGGGTTAAAGTTAGCCCAGGCCCAAAGTCGGGGCTAAGATTTAGCCCTGGGTTGACACGTACGAACATGTATTATGAACACAAGCTTCCTAAATTCACGAATATAAAAATATAAAAAATAATATAAATGCAATCTTGAATCTACCGTTTTTTTGTTATTATTCATTTTATGTCAATCAGGATTATACTCGTATATCCAGGATATATTGCAAGTTGTTGAATATTCTCCTAACTTCATCTAAGGCATTGCACATGTCTTGTCTTGTTAATAAAACTATTTGTTTTCAAATTGAATGCAAATTGATATTAAATATTTATATGAATATTTTCAGTTGATATTACTTCTTGTTAGGTGAAAATAAAAGGTATATTTCTTTTTGAAATTATCTTTATTTGAGCCATACAGCTGGCAATTTGTCAAAATAGTTGTGAAGATTGGAACAATTGACTAATTGTTATGTGAAAACTAATAAATCTTGTTTATTTTTTTGAAAATTTTCAAATTTTAGCAAAAAAAAATTAAATTCTTATATTTAAATGTATATTAATAATATTTATTTAAATAATGGGTGATAATATCGATTTTTATTTTTAATAATTTTTATAAGATGCCTTAATGGAGTTGCAAACTTCACAAACAGAACATGATTTGTTCCCCCGGAAGAGGGTTTCTGCATTACAAAAAAGCCATTTAGCCCGGGGCTAACAAACTCACCCAGGATGAAGCAACCGGCCCTTAGTGTCAGTTTCTTCATCTATGGTCCCTGTAATGAAGATAACCCTAAATTCTACTTAAATTTTGTACAATCAAAAGGAAAATAAAACAACTTAAATAGAAAATGTTGTCAAATGCGCTGTCAATTTGATATTTTCTTAATAAGAAGTTATATCTTTAAATTATAAGAGGTAACAAAAGCTAAATTTAATGATCAGTTAAGATGAAGCCTTCTTTAAAACGAAATTGTAAAATAGGCCTACATACCCCGTCAGATAGTTTTCCGAACGTTGAGGCTTTAATTGAACTTTATTATTAATCAATTGTAATGATAAACATCTCGATCGAATTTTCGACATGATCCCAATACTTTCTCTCTCTCTCTATAATATATATATATAGGTAAGAGAAAGTAAAAATTAATAGAATGTTATCCATAAGTTTTCAATTCAATGGAGGAACAAATTTAAACAATATTTATTAAAAGACAATATAAACAAATAAACAATATAATTTTTTTGTTTTCATTATAATAAAATTAATTAAATTTTTAATAATAAGAAATTTAATTATTAATTTTAATTTAATAAAAGATCTTTTTTTTTTAAATTTATAAATATTATAATTTTATTTATAATAATTAATCTCTTCATTGATATTCTAATTCTAATTCCTTGACGTAATTAAATATTAAATAATCGAATTCTAATCTTGAATTTTTGTTAATCCTTCGTTTATAACCTCAATTTCGGTCAGATGAAGATCTATAATACGTAAGTACTAATTCTTTCTCTTAATACGTATCAAACATTAAAGAATTAATGCATTTTTATCTTTAACTGATTTATATTCATCAAATAATTTGATCTTAATTTTTTTTATATTTATCATTTTGTCTTGAAAGTGGTGAAGTTTAACAACGGGCATGCATCTTTTTTTATTATTTGATTAAATACGTAAAGCGAACAAATCAGAAATAAAAAAAAAAAAAAACGGTATTTTTTTCTAAGGTGGCATGGCATTTGATTGTTTCTTTCTTAAGACCGCAGTGGAGGGGAGGGAATGATTTATGTTGGCACGCGTGCTTTCCTCCTCCCCCTCCTCCTCTCCTCCATCGCTTTTTTTCTTTGGCTTATTTATCTCTTCAACAACAAGAAACAAAAAAACAAAAACAAAAAAACACCGTGCTGTCCTAATTACATAAAAATTTTACGCTCATTTTTTTGACCTATCTCGTTGAACGAATTGAGAAAAAAAGGAAGGGGAACGAAAAGGCCACCGAAGGGGGGCGGCGCGGCTAGTATTCATTATTAAGGATGAAAATTGTTAAATGCATTACACAAAATAAATATTCGCACTCCTCTTCTTTCTATAATTTTTAAGACATTTCAAAGAATACATAATATTTTAGTTAAAGGGCCGGTTGCTTGGATAAACTGTACAAAATTAAATTAAATATCTTTTGCCCAAATTTGATTATCTACGGGTATTTGTAAGTAAATTTTAAGAAAAAAAAAAAAAAATTGCCCCCCCTAGGAAAAAGTTGAAATGAAGCCACTGACCCGCAACCCTTGGAACAAAAGACTCATTTTGTTAGGTTAAGGGGGTTCAGGAGCGACGTCTAAACGTACTTTAAAAAAATCTGGTGTGACTGGCGCACAGCATCTATATCTCGCTCGCTCTATATCTTATAGATAATTAAATTAGTAATCATTGTGTTAAAAAATAATTAATTTTTTACCCGTAATTGACTAGCTGGAAACTTTCAAATGAAATGGAATAAATTCCTTGTATCCCTATGGGAAAAACTAACATCATCCTTTGCCGCCTCGAGTAACTCGGTAGTCAATCGTCTTCTAACGCCTTTTCGAGACGCGCACCTTAACTAAACTGCTAGTTTTTTTTTTTTTTTTATATAAAACTTATAGATACTGTTAGGAAGCCAAAAAAGGAGAGAGAGAGATACAAAATTTGAAATTCGAAAATCAAAATTTCTAATTTAAAATAAGATTCGAAAAACAAAATTTGATATCTGGTTGGATCAACAATTACATGCAAAGATTCTCACAGAAACGTGCAAATTTAGCGTCATGTGATTCATCATAACCACTTCGACTTTGCTATTTTTTTCAAATTATTTATTTAATAAAAAAATCTGGTGTGATGGTGGCACAGCACACAACTTTCTCTTACCTTCGATAATCGAAAGTTGTGATCTGTGCTTGTCACACCAGATTTTTTGTGTCGACATGTATTTAGTTTCCGACAGTAGGGTACAATTGAATTCAAGATGTAAAATTTATAAGTATGGGAAAATATTTATATTTTGTTACCATGGCAACCATTTCTCCTATCTTCCCTATGAAATACAGGAGTAAAGTGGTCTTCAGAAGATTTCAATCGCAAAATGAGAATATATATTTTAAAGAGCATCTAAAAAATAATTGATTTTTGAATTTAAAAAAAAAAATCGTTGGAGCAAATTTTGAGAAAATCGAAAAAAATCTTGGAATCTTGTTCCTATGGATCTGGGCCCATAACCTGTTGCGAGTGCAGCGGTAGAGGATAGTTTGGGAAAAAATAAGTACACGAATTGGGCCGATAAAAATATAACGTGTTTATTTAGTTTAAGATTTTACAACAATTACATTATTACAATGCATAGAGTACACATATATAATTGTTTGATCTCAATCACTCCAACAAAATACATGTCGACACAAAAAATCTGGTGTGACAAGCACAGTGACAACTTTCAATTACCGAAGGTAAGAGAAAGTTGTGTGCTGTGCGCCAGTCACACCAGATTTTTAAAATAAGCTTAGATGATTTATTTAAAAATCATCTGTCAAATTAGTTCAGCATTCTTGCAATAGATGGCAGGCTAGTCTAACAGCCGATCGTTTATACCTATATTTTTATGCTTTTATAAAAGATACATAATATATAATAACATTTATTGTTAAAAGATCAATGAAAATCAAGCAAATGCATTAAATATTATTAGCTACCATTCTGATATCTCTTGGCAAATTTTTGAATTACTTGATTTTTTGGGCATACTTTTTATGACACACAATCGGGAAAAGCATGCGTAACACGTTCGCTCCTGTTACGCCTTAAGCGTGTTCTTGTTTACTATTGATATCGATGATTTGCTATCGCTCTAGTTGACTAGAACTGAAGCAACCAATCCTTTTCGTTTTTTTTGTTTTTTTGATCCTCGATTAGCTGATCATTCCGTTATATCAGGGACTTTTGTTGCGTTTTGTTATTAATATCAAATATAGGCCATTGTTCTCTCTCAATTGATTTCTTTATTATCTCTCTCTCTCTCTCTCTGATATCTTATCGCTTTCCCATGAATCATTCTCTTTTTTAATCAATTAATAAAAATCTTGGTGTGATTGGACGCACACACCTTGTGTTGCGTGCTTGCCACTCCAGATTTTTTGAGTCCAAACAGATACAATCAAGGTTAATGTCTGAAAATATTAACCTGGGTAATTATATTATAAATATAAAAACAAAAAAATTAAATGTTATTTCTTCGTCATCATTTGTAGCCCTGAAGATGTGACCGAAACGTCGGCCCTGGTTTATGAAAATTAATTGAAATAATCAACCTGCTCATTTTTTTTCTAACTATATTTAAATATTTTAATAGAATAGCAGGCCACGAAAATGTAGAACATTCATTCATTAATTATTAACAACGTTTCGGTCACATTTAATTACTAAACTAAGGAGAGAGAAATAATTCATTTTTGAGTAGTGAGGAGATTCAAGGCAGCCAAAAGCAATAAAGAGAAAAATATATTTATCTTTCGCTTTATTTTACACGCTTGTCGACGTTTCGGCCTTCATCAGGACAAAGTGCTGTTTGCCTCGAGCTCTGGGACTATTGAACCAGAAGTCAACACATCCGACCAATGTTGGCACAAACCAGTTGCCAAGAGCCTCTATGTGCTGCAGGCCAAGAGCACTTTGTCCTGATGAAGGCCGAAACGTCGACAAGCGTGTAAAATAAAGCGAAAGATAAATATATATTTTTCTCTTTATTGCTTTAGGCAGACTTGAACCTCCGCCACTCCTCCTGAAATTAAACAGTACTCGTTTCACCGAATAATTCATTCTTGTTGAATATTTATGATCTAAAATAAAAGCGTGGGGCGCTTCGAGACGTTCTAAGAATAAACAATTTCTTAATGAACTCCCCCACGCTTTTATTTTAAATCATAAATATTCAAAAATATCATAAATATAATTCAAAAAAATTTAACAAATTATTTATCTCTCAATCTATTTATATAATTCGCTAATGTCCGTCATTCGTCTATTTGGACAACTTCACGAAATTTCGAAACCAATTGACCTTCTAGGGATTATAGAAAAATTAATTCCATCCCGAAATTCCTATTAATTTTTGAGTTAGTAAATCCTAAAGTTACTATTTCTCTCATAGGAAATGTATTGAGAAATATTTATGTATTCTTTGCATTTGTATATTGCACGAATGTAAACAAATCCTCAAGCAGGCAGTGGATCGGGATACGTAGCAATAATACATACCGCAAGAAGGAGGAACTCGGGAAGGCCGTGATTGTAAATAAATATACCTTAATTTCTTCGATAATAATTTTAAAAAATTAATAATAATCCAAGGTGATTTGTAAAAATTAGTGTTTCGTAGTAGAAGTTAAAATTTTGCTGGGACAAATCGTTGAGGTAATGGATATGGAGAAAATATACACCAGCGAGTTGCTTTCCACAATTAAAATAATTTATTCTGCAAATATTTCGGAATGCCTACGCAATCCATCTTCAGTGCGTCAACTGGAACATTAAGAGATATACACATAGTACAGCTGATAGGCAATTTTTTACAACATTATATCAATATCAATATACGTACATTACACTTATGTGGAGCGTGTGTTAATGATAAAATTTTTTTGTATGAGAAGCCATTCAACAATTAGGGTGAATTTTTTAATGTACATGTCACTGAGGGAAACTAAAAACAATAAATAATACAATTACATAATACAATTAGGTGGTAGGTAATATATTGTTAACTCATACTCACAACTATACATGTAAGTATTTTATACAGGTGGTCAAATTCCTTTTTTGCAAAACAAATAGTTTATCCCAGTGACCGGTTTGACGCAAGCAAGTTTTATTACTGGCTTATCTTAAAAAAATATTTTTAACTAATTTGATCGTCTTTTTTTTAGATTTTTATTTTTATAATTTTAAGTTTAATTTCTTGTCACATAGATGGCCTCTCATATCATATATTTATTCTATTTTATTTACATTCAGTTAATTTAAAACAATATTTTTACTTTCTCTTACCTATGTATATATGTAATATATATATAGAGAGAAAGTATTGGTTTCATGTCAAAAATTCGATGTCGAGATTTTGATGGATCTTCACGTTTTGAGGTCCCCTGAATCCAAAAAAGTGGTTTTCGCGACATGGTCTGTCTGTGGGTGGGTGGGTGTGTGGGTGGGTGGGTGGGTGGGTGTGTGGGTGGGTGGGTGTGTGTGTGTGTCTGTGTTCACTTTTAAGCATGAAGGAATTGAGCTATGAGGCTGAAATTTTATATATAAGTTAAACACCCCCGGGACCGGAAAAATAAGCTTTTAATCAAAATCGGCCAAAGAGTACTAGTACTTTACTGATGTACTTTTTCAGTTTATTTCGATTTTCTCAAAATTCGCTCTAACGATTTTGATTAAAATTCAAAAATCAATTATTTTTTAGATGCTCTTTCAACTGTATATTCTCGTTTTGCCCTCAAAATTGTTTGAAGCACACTTTACTCTTGTGCTTCATAGGAAAGATAGGAGAAATGGTTGCCATGGTAACAAAATATAAATATTTTCCCATACTTATAAATTTTACATCTGAATTCAAATATTCACTACTTGGACCCCAATATATACTGTAAATAAATATACAGTATTCTCTTTTTTTTTTTTTTTTTTTTTGCTTTCGTTTCCTTTTCTAATAGAAGATTCAAATGAAAGATTCGCCTCTATATTTTTTTTTTTTTTTTTTTTTATGAATAGGAAGTTGATATATAACAAAAGGTCGATATTTGTGGGATAGAGTTTATTTCAACATGTTCCTAATAATTATTAAAAAGTCAATTTTTTTTTTTATTCCGCCCGTTTAGCCACGAAAAAGTCAAATTATAAACTAATTGAACATACTTTTTTTGGTGAAATTCATGTATTGGTTTAGAAATACCCCGAAAAAGAAAAAAAGTTCACTCGGGGCTAGACTCTCGCACGCTGTGACTTAGTCGAGATTATTAGTGGTTCACATTATTATCTTGGTGCTCATCAATTTGTCGGGAAGTGGTGTAGAACCCAATAGAGACTGGCTTTTTTTAAAGGTATGTGCTGTATCTTTACTAAATCTATTAGTTGTATTTTCAAGCGGAACCTCTCTTAAAAAATAAAAATTCAGAAAGCCAGTTTGATAGGACAACATTCGGCAGTTGTTCTTTATTTCCCAAATTTTTATTAATTAAACGATATATTAAAATTAAATAAATTTTTTGAAAATAAAAACTTACATTTTCTTTTGAAATTAATTTTTTTATCTTTAAATTTGGAAAATAAATAAATTAATAATTTTATGAACGCGCTTTCTAATAATTTTATACTCCTTGGGTTGTTCTATGTTCCTTGACTTCTCTTTCGATTTTAAGTGAATTATAAATAAACATCGTTGTGCTTCTATTTAATATAAATTTGTTCTAAAATTAAAACGAGTATTTTTTTTAAGGTGAGTTTTATAATTATTTCAATTCATATTCATATATTTTCTTCTAAAATTTATTGAATTGCAATTAATATTCAATCAAGCTCTAATGTCCTGGTTCTTCGTAACCTTATTTCATTGCATCCTTTTGAATTTAAAACCATAATATGCATAATAGACTACCATTTATTATTTAATTATTTATTTATCTATCAATTGCCTTTTAAGATATTATTAATTTTTACTTAAACAATTCAAAAGAATTTCGATAAGTTGCATGTGAATGGTTTTATTTTTCAAACAATGATAGCCTCGGCCATTTTTCTTTTTTTCTCTCTCTTTGACTCTCTTCTGATTTACACATTCACTCACTCAACTTCGGCGCTCCCTCATAATGCTCCTGTAATTGAGTAAACTTATCAAAGAATCCCGATCATGGGCATTTTTAATTGTTCATAACTTCTTTCTACTAGTCTCAGAAAATCATTTCATGCTCAAATCTAATGAAATGTACTTAATACATATTGTCTTGATTAATAATTTATCTTAAATTGATTAACGATTATTATTACGCTTCGCGCCTAGCCGGGGCTTCGCCCCTCTGAATCACCCTTAACTGGCTCGGGCCTCCCTCGCCTTTTCTTAATTATGAAGAAAATAATTATCATTACTATTCCAATCCAGTGCCTGCTTGAGGATTTGTTTACATTCATGGGATACACAAATGAAAAGAATACATAAATTGCAGCTAACAAGTAAGTTTATTTTCGTTTATTAATCGCTTCAAGCCGACGTTTCGGTCAGATATACGACCATCATCGGCTTGAAGCGATTAATAAAACAAAATAAACTTACAAGGGGACGACCAAGTGAGTATATCACGGATTCGTTTGAAAAAAATTAGAGCCCCCGATTGGCAAAAAAAAAATAAATAAAATAAAATAAATACCGAAACAATTTTCGCGCTTTCAAGAAGTTTCTGTTTGAAACATTACGCAACGGTCCCTCTGTGGCTGGGCTGGTAGCGTAGCCGACTGGTAAGTATGTGATCCCGGGTTCAATCGACGGAGTATGCACTTTTTTTTTTATCTTTTTATGTTATCGTAACAAACAATATATTTAGAACTGTTTCATATTATTTTTTTTTTTTGTAATTAAATTTTTAAAATTTTTTTAAAATTGGATTTTCGTGTTTATTTATTACCTTAAAATTAAAATTTAATTTAAATGCATAAAGAAAATATCATTTATTACAGTATTTAAATATATGAAGAAATAAAGAAGGCATAAAATAATCCATTAATTAAATAAATAGATGAAATTAATAAAAAATTTTTTTTGCTTATATTTGATGAAAAAAATTAGGTACAGGGCCATTCCACGTCAAAATCAACAAAAAATAAAATAATTTCACCCATAATCTCAGATTTGTATGAAACTTGGTATGTTTGTTCTATATATAGAGATAAGTAACACCACCAAATTTCAATTCTTTTTATCTCACTTAGTTTTCGAGTTATGACACTTTAAAGTTTTGATTTTTTTTTCACCTTCCGCGGCTTGGAGAATGCCAAACACAATGTGACATGGAAGAGAAAATAATTTCTCATTTGCTTATTTGACAACCAATCTTGATGAAATTTTTTTGGTAGGTTCTTTTAAACAATAAAGAATTAGAAAAAAA